>JBBPBK010000334.1:0-279101 GCA_039720395.1 Liquidambar formosana
CGAAATTGGTGTGTAGAGAATGGCTTCAGCACTACCAAGGAAAAAGCCAAGAAGCGTCTCAAAGATGCTTCCAGAATCTGCCTTTTTATCTCTCCATAATCTGATTTTTGTTTATTTTATTTAATCTTTTACTTACTCAAGGCCCAAATGATTAACACCACGGGAATGGCTATTGCAACCCCCCAAAGGGTTAAGTTGCCTCCACCTGATATCCCCACCCCAAAAATATATATACCCACCCTTTTAAAAGACTAAAACACCCCTCTTCTAAATCACCCTGACCCTCACCCACCCTTTCACCCACCCCACTCCCCCCCCCCCACACGAGACGGCGAAGGGAGAACGGCGACGGCGACAGAGGTTCTTCCCCTTCTCTCTCCTTCTCCTCTTCTTTCTTCTTATTCTTCTTTTTTTTTATTTCCTTCCTCTGCTGGTTAGATCTGTGGGGGGAGGTTTTTTTTTCAAAACCTCTATTTTTTCTAGTGGGATGGGGTGCCGGTGACAGGAGGTTCTTCATCTTCTCTCTTCTTCTCCTCTTCTTTCTTTCTTTCTTTCTTTTTTGATTTTTTTTTTCCCTTTGCTACTGGTCAGATCCATGTGTTTCCGGCAAGGGAGGTTTTTTTTCAAAACCTCCGTTTTTTCCAGTGGGGTGGGGTGCCAGCGACGGGAGGTTCTTCCTCTTCCCTCTTCTTCTCTCTTTTTTTTTTTTTTTTTTTTCCTTTGATGCTGGTCAGATCTATGTGTTTCCGGCAAGGGAGGTTTTTTTTCAAAACCTCCATTTTTTCTGGTGGGGTGGGGTGCCAGCGACGGGAGGGAAGAGAAAGGAAAGGAAAGGGAAAAAAAGAGGGCTGCCGGGAGGGAAGAGGAGAAAAAAAAAAAAAAAAAATGGAAGAAGAAGAGAAGAAGAGGCTGCCGACGGGAGGGGGGGGCTGCCCTAGCCATCGCCAGTGAACTGGTCAGATCTATGTTTTCCGGCAAGGGTCTGTGTTTTTCGGCGAGGGGTACTTAAGCCCTTTTTAGTAATTTTGTATAATAATTTTTTTAATTAAAAAATTAGAGGGGGGCAACTTAACCCTTTGGAGGGTTGCAATAGTCGCTCCCCAACACCACTTACACAAAGTTGGGTGAGCCCATTAGGAGGGAAGCCCAACATACATTTGATCTTTATGCAAAAGCCCTTTAGGTTTTTAAGGTTTTATGCAAAATATAAAAGGTTTTTATGAAAACTGGTCATAATGTTCACTAGAAAACATTATTTTGAACAACTTTGTAGAAGAAAGTTTTTCCTAAATCTATCGTTTAAATATACTTTTTAGCCATTTATAGTCTTTATTTCATTTTCTGCCAAAAAGTCTACCTAAACGATAAATTTTGGAAAAACTTTCTTATGCAAAATTGTTCAAAATGATGTTTTCTAGTGGGCCATGTGACCGGTCTTTGCAAAAACCTTTTATATTTTTCATAAAATCTTAAAAACCAAAAAGAAAGGGGTGGGGTTATAAGATTGGGGGGTTGTAATAGCCGTTCCCTTGATCTTTTCATTTGTACAGGCCAGGCTTGATGTGCAGAGTGCTAGTGAAAATTGGGTCAGCTTATAAGAAAATAAACCCGAATCCATACTAAGTTGATCCATGAAACCCATTAGTAGAAAAATGAGGATTGTAGAGGGATTTCAATACTCTCAGTAGAACAGTTTATTAATTAATTCATTTTTTCACAAGAATGGGGATTTTCATGAATTAAAGCAAAATTAGTATAGGATAAATCCTCGGAAACTTGATTAAGGGAGAACAAGCCAAGGACTTCATGCTTCTTGTAAGCCCAGATTAGTAGAAACACCAATGATACCGTTGTCTTGAGGATAAAGAATGGCATGTTTTGCTCAGGTGTCTTAATTGGTTTTCCACTAGCTAAAATGCATTTGCATGAATGGCAACTTGAGGCAAACTGTATGACAAATTGATTTAAGTGCCCAAGGGAAAAGGAAATAATAATTCTTAGATGATAAAAATTGTCTATGATTTTAGTCAAGCCAATTATGGTAGTTTGTTATGATTTTCCCCTCTTTTCCCTCAGTTTTTGAGGTTTGGTCTGTGCTTGGTGGGTCTTCGGTGAGTTTTTGCCCCTTTTAGGTAGCTCCATTTCCACTAATACTTTTTGCCATAACCACTATTATTTCACTGCATAAAGATCCATCCCTCCTGAAATATATTTAATCAATGTAATTTCCACTAATACTTTTTGCCATAACCACTAAATTTTCCCTAAGGGCGTTTTTGTGGGCTGGCTAATGAAATTGAGATGGATTTGAAGAATTTTCATTAAACTTAGTCAGTCATCTCAAATATATTGAACCAAATAGATTGAACCTTCTAGTAATTAGTGTCTACATATGATGCTTCACTTGAAATTTTTCTATCTTATATTGAGGAATAGGATTCTGGGGGGTATGCGGAATTTAAATTTAAATTTAAATTATAGGCTGCGGTCCTAATTCAAAATGGAACCACCTGGTTAGGGCCAAGCCATGCGACTTGGCTCAAGACTCAAACAAATTGACTCTGGTATGTTGATACATCTAAACTAGCTTAGTCTGTTGATCTCTCTCTCTCTCTCTCTCTCTCTCTCTCTCTCTCTCTATATATATATATATATATATATATATATATATATATATATTTAAAAGAGGAAAAAGAAAAAAAAAAAAAAAAAGACCTGTCTAATAAAGCCTTGGTAAGAATTGGAGAAATTTCTACTCAGCTTTGTCTATATCTGTCTCAATATGGAAAGTTATAACAACAATAATAAAACGTTGAACAAAACAATTGCAATTTAATGTAAGTCTGATCAGAACATAAACATGCATTTACTAGGGAGAAAATCAAAATTATATTTATTATATTCCTATAATAAAATAAAAATAAAAAAACTACATTAAAATAGAAACACTTTTCTGGAGAGTTCGACACCGATCCCTTTCAAGACTCATGGGAGTCTCCTCCACTATCGACCTTCTGCTACAGTGTTAGTTAACTCGTTATTTGACCATGTTTCTAGTTTACTCGATGAAGAAGTTGTACCAGAGTAACCTCTTCGTAATATGAAAGCTGGTTGCTTAGGGGTTGGCAGTGTCGCAGTTTCACTTCCAAGCATGAAAATTACAGTTGATATTGTGGGACGATCATTAGAGTCTTCTTGTACACAGGAGCCCAACATTTACGCACTTCATAAATTCATTGCTATTGCAAGTTTCGGATAATGTTTGGTCCATCAGATCCAATGCCTTATCATTGTTCCACAATCTCCATGCCTGAAAAAATATAATTTTAGACCGAAAGTGCTATGAAGCTAGTAGTTCATCACTAGATGATTAATGTGAATAAAAAATTCTACACTTACATAGCCTATAAGGCTCAAAGTTTGTTCAGACCGATAAAACCCTATGTTTATTTTGTCCGCTGATTATCTCAAGTATAACCACACCAAAGCTATAGACATCAGACTTAACTGAGAAAAACCCATCTAATGTATACTCTGGAGATATGTAACCACTGCAATACAACAAATGTCATAAATAATCAGTGATTAAGCTTACTATATATTGCATACCTTTTTCCTCAAACACAACTAAGGTCGGGATTAAAATTTGTGCAACATATACTCAGATTTGATGATTATACTAATTAATGTAATTAATACTTACTAAGTTCCGACTACTTTATTTGTGTTTGCCTCCAACTATCCTCGCTAATCCAAAGTCGGAAATTCTAGGGTTCATCTCCTCGTCTAGTAGAATGTTGTTTGTTTTTAAATCTCTATGAATAATCCTCAATCTGGAATCTTGGTGAAGATAAAGAAGCCCTCGAGCAATTCCCAAAATAATGTTGAAGCGCAATTCCCAATCCAAGGTTGCACACAGCATTCAATCTTGCAACATTTACATTTTCCATTCGAAAGCATAATTTTAGTGGCTACATTTAGTAAGTTTCTAGCAATCAAGATATAATATATATATATATATATATATATATGCACCAAAATAATTCACGAATGTAAGTTTAGAGGGTAACCAAATATGAAAGAGTCTAGGCTTCTATTCGGCACATATTCATAGAGTAACATCTTTTCTTCTCCTTCGATACAATAGCTAGCCCAATAGTGTAACGAGATTCCGATGTTGGAGTTTGGCAATCAACACCACCTCATTCTTAAATTCCTCCAAGCCTTGTCCTAAAACACTTGAAAGCCTCTTTATGGCAATTTCATGTCCTCTTGGAAACTTTCCCTAAATAGCGAGTCCCATTATGTTATACATCGTTAATGAAACACTAGATGACATGAATTTCAATGACTACTAGGCTAAGAATAAGCAAACAAAACTATTACCTTATAAACAGGTCCGAACCCCCCTTGTCCAAGCTTATTTGCTTGTGAGAAGTTGAGCACTCCTATATGTAAGGCACATCATCAAATATTTAATGCAAAGTAAATTAAGCACTCTCACCTTGAGTACAATTAATTCTTGACTTATCCCATTGAAAGTTTGCATTGTAACGGCACCTTTTCTTTCCATCTCTTGCTGTTTTGCAAGTTGAATCAGGCCAATCTTTACAGTCAGTGGACAACTTATAGATCGGCTCTAGTGGTGGATCCCAGCTGATCTCTACTTCATCTCTAACTATGCCCAGATCAGAAGCATTGCACAAGTTGTTTACATGAAACGGCAATGGCTGGTTAAGCTGCAGAGCTTTGCTGGTTGAATTTCTAGCCCCGCAATTTCCTGCATCCTTGGCTTGGATGACAAATTTTGTTGTGCTCGGATTGATGTTTGTAACTCGGTAGGTGCCATTTAGTGCGTTGAAGAAAACCTGGCCTGTGGATTTGTTGCATTTCGAAACTGAAGTACATTGGATCACCACATTTTGGTCCAATGCTTAGGGGATAGGGAGTCATATTTGTGCCACAAGCATCACAATTTCTCATTGTTGACTCTGCATAAGTAGAATATATGTGTTGAATGTCAATTAACACTGGCCGGCAATATATAGGTCAGTTAGTACTAAGGGCTTGTCTAGCCATGGACATTAAACCTCGTGAAGACGGCCGAATACCTTATATGGGTTTGGGGTGAGTTAAGAGTAGTATATGATAAGGAATTATACTGTGTGAAGGAAGTTACCTATTTAATTATAGGAATTTGGATCCCCTGTACGTTTTTTCCCCAATTATAAGGCCATCTTCATAAAATTAATTGAGCATGCTTCCTTCGCACAAAAAAATAATACAGTAATAATAATAATAATAAATAACAATAAGAATTATAGAGTATGCTTTTGGTAAATGATGGTAAATAAATATATACTCTATTTTAACTAGTATTACTTGTGTGATTGTGTCTAGTACTAATTGAACCGCTTGACACAAAAGGAAAAAGGAAAAGGGAAAAAGTGGGAGTGGGAGTGGGTTACATTAAAAACATTCGACCAGGTTCAACCATTTAGACTGGGTTGGGCCTGTTCGGTGGCCGGCCTAGGTCGAATACTAAGCCCAAACTGGTTTCCAATTAGCAATGTACCCGTAAGTTCATCGGTAGGCCAGGCTTGATTCGTCCACATTGCCCTTTTTTTTTTTTTTTTTTTTTTTTAGCAAAGAAATTATATTAAATTAAAAGAGATTCAGACTTTCAGTACACCAAATTCCGCAGACGAACACCAGTTCAAAGATAACTCAGCTACAACCCCTACGAACGCTAAGGCAGCACCTAAGATAACTCAGCTAACACAAACTAAACAACAAACACCTGAAGTGCAACAGGGGAAAAATATTACAAAAGGACCAATTGGAACACACGATTCGTCCACATTGTCATTAGGCTAAATTATTCCCCGCAAATGTTTAGCCGTTTTTTCACAAAACCCCTAAAAGAAAAAGTTGGTGTACTAGGTAGGTGTTTTGAACTTTAAATATCTAATGTATTAAAACTATTAATTTCTTTCTCCATTCCTATTTTATTAGCCTCATTTCTTAATTATTTGGGATGTTTCAAAAATCAAAATTATTTTTCCACTCAAACGGTTAATGATTATTTTTATTTGATTACCTAAAATGTATTTTCTCAAGATTATGTTTTCTTTTTTCGATGTACGTTTTGTACATTTCAAGCTAAAATTAAAATATTAAAAATATATATTTTGATACAAAAACATTTACTGTAATGAGATTTCTTAAAAAGATTGTTTTTCAAAAGTGACAAACAATAATATGAAATAAACTTATGCTATGTTTGGATAAGGAATTTTTAGGTAGAATTTGTCTTTGAGATGGAATTTGTAAAAATTTTATACGAAGGTTTTTTATAAAAAATTTACAAATTCCATCTCCAAAACCAATTTTACTTAAAAATTCCTTATCTAAACATCACGTAAGAGTAGGGCTGCAACTTGGGTGGGTTGAGCCCGCCCAACCCGAACCCAACCCGGCCAATTGACGGGTTGGACAAATAGTTTTCATACATTGGGTTGGGCTTGGGTTGGAAAATATCAACCTGATTTAAATTGGGTTGGGCTTTGGAAGGGGGTTTGTTAACCCAAACCCAACCCAAACCCGACCTTTATAATATATAATTTTTTAAAAACATTTTTATATGCATTAAATGTGACATCATATGGTTTTTAACTATTGGTCATTTGATGTGGATAGAGGGGGCTTGTATGAGAAATTGCAGGAGGAAGATGTGCAATCGGTTGGAGAAAGATATATAGCCAAATTACCTTCTATTGTTTTTCCTCTTTTTTTTTTTTTGGGGGGGGGGGGGGGGGGGGGTGGAGGTTAAAAGGGGAACTTTATTTTGACTGTTAGCGCTAACCTAGCGTTTAGTAGTTATAAAATCTCCTCTCTTAGTAAGAAAAATAAAAAAATCTATAAAATCTACTAGAATCATGAGATTATAATCCATGTTTGACCTAAAAGACTTTTTAAATAAGTGTCTATGAATGTCAATTTTTCTTATTTTCATGAGTTAGTTCTTATCATTTTGGCATTAGAGCACTCTATTACCACTTCTCTCTTCTTTCTCCAATCCCCATCGGCTACTAACGAGTAACACCGTTGATTTTATTGAACCAGGTTAATCAATTGAGTTTGGATGATTAAGATTTGTAAGCATATGTAACAATGCATTTTTATTTTATTGAAGCAAGTTTACTAAATATGAAAAATAAAATTTGAAATTAATAAGTTAATCTGCACAACCCGCTCAACCCATGTAACCCATGCCCAACTCGTGCCCGCCCAACCTGAGCACGGGTTGAGCCTGGGCTAGGAAAGTTCACCCCGAAATATGGGTTGGGTTAGGCTTGGGTGTAAGGATTTACACTTCGGGTTGAGGTTGAGTTGACCTCTCAACCCGTCCAACCCGCCCAAGTTACAGCCCTACATAAGAGTACTATACTTCATGAGGAATTAATAAAAATAAAATAATTAAAAAAAAGAAGAGAAATAAGAGCACCTATATCGGAAACTGCTATGCGGACAGAGAGGTTACGGCCACCATCAGCATACTCCTTCTGAAGATTACTGAGATCGTCCGTCCAAATTTTACACGGATACACATTAGTACTAGCATGGATTTGGATTTGGAGCATTTAGTCACTTCAAATGCATCATGAACTTATCGTAGGATAAGCAACATGTGGAAAGAGTTGAAATTGGAAGACTGAGATTGGTTGGGCATGAAATGGTAGTCTCCAATCCTAGCCCTCTAATCTCAACTCTCTCCTCATCCCACAATAACTTTATGGTGCATTTAAAGTGCCCTCTAATCTCAACTCTCTCCTCATCCCACAATAATTTTATGGTGCATTTAAAGTAGCTAAATGCACCAAATCCACTTCCATACTAGCCCCTCGTCCAGTGTTGCTTTGAGCTTCATATGAATAAGCCTGGCATTCGCAGACGTCATGACACTTGTTTCTGCATTCAGTTTCACTGGTAGCCGCAACCTGTGTATCCCACTTTCTCACCTTCATCATCTTTAAGCTTAAGAATGCCTCGCCATTGTTGCTACATATCGGCGACCTCCGCAAGCACCCACCTGAAAAATCTCCGGAATTCCAATTATCACTGATGCTAGGCTCGAACCCCGGTAAACATTTGCACACCAACCCATTGTTACTATTACAGCTACCGAATTTTCCACGAGTTAAGGACACTGCACCGGTCACTCGGCTCCATCCATAGTAAAGACCAAACTTTCTTATTATCCCATTGATAGATACTGTAATTCTCCGGTATGACTCATCACTAGCCTTGTATTATTAGAACCCGAGGATGATACAATTGGTATTTTATACTTTTTTGAACCCATTCGTATGCTTGGATCGGGGCTCTTGCTGAAATTCGATAACAAGTATGCTATTGCAGGAGGCATTTGGTCAGAGCTAACCAAATTACCTGATTCCACACTCCAGTACGGGATCAAATTTTTCCAGATGGTGAAGTTGCCTAATTCTCTTTGATCCGATCTATCCGAAACGTGAAGTTACCTGTCCCCGGGTCATCGTGACTTTTCCATGAAGTCAACGTTAGGTTCTTATCCATCTTCATGCCAGAAAGAAATGTATCAGTTGCGTTATGGAAGCTCTCCCATAGAATTTTGTTCGACAAATCATCGCTCAAGACGAGGTTCCCAGAATCCATGAGCTTCACCCTCTTTTTTCAAAAGACCGACGATTTAAGACTGGTAGACCAATAAGACTTTTCCTTTCCATCCAGTACCTGGAGTTTGCCATCTTTGATGGCAAAAACTCCACTGGAATCAAAAAGTGGACTATATCTATTTGCTACCCATACAACTATTTGCGGTTCCAACCCGTAATACCATATCCCCACATATCTTGCGTTACTCGAGCTTGCATTAGGAGTGAAGAAGCCTAGTTCGAATCTTTCTCCGGCAGAAACAAGAGTTTCTCTCTTTCCATCGCTGATCAAATTGTTGAATGTTATGGTATCTCTGGCAGAGCAATACATAAGAGAAGAACACAACAAGAACAAATGCAAGGAGTAAATTTTAGGGAGCATGTGATCTACAGAGCATGATACGACGGATTTTCTTATGATTCCTCTCTTTTTACATATACTTACCATTGTGAAAGAAAGAATTGATGTGAACAGTCAGAACACCCTTTACAAGAGGTATACTCTAGGTCTGTAGTAGTCCATCATCACATCATGTGGTGGCAACAGAGTCTTGCTGCTGAAGGCCAAATGTTTCCCTTTTACAAAAATTGCCCAGGTCGTCTTCTTTATTAACAAGAGTGCCCCATGTACGTTTTAAGGGAGATCCTAATCACAGCCCTCCAATTAGTGCGTGTGGGGGGCCATGTGCGGCATATTGATGCAAACCGCATAACGTGTTTCGCTTTAGAGTTTATGAAAAGGATGGATAGAGATGTCAAGCGCAGAGGTTATTGTACGCTCACATTTTGATGTAGCATAAAAATCTAGTTATGAAGTTAACTAGTTTAACCCGGAAAAAGTCGCAAACTTGGTAATTGAGATTTTTTTACTTATTTGAACTTTTCATTTTAAGACTTTTAAACTATTTCTTTGTTATTTAATTATTGATTTAGGTTTATTAGTTTCCTAATTCCTTTTAGGGGAAAATTAGCAACAACCCCTATTAGGGGCATGCCTTTAGTAAAAAAACCCTACTTATGATTTAGTAATTTAATAACCCCTTTTTTAAAGTTTTTATTTGTGGTAAGGTAAATAGGTGATTTTGTATATCACTTATACCCTTTTATTGACCTTTCCATATCTCTTGCATATCAGATATGGAAAAATCGGATTTCCATGTTAAGATATACTAGTGTAACCGTTTTTGGGGGGATATCATGTGGTGGGAGAGGGATTTCGGCTCCATTATGCTTCTCTCTCTTCAAACCAGCTCCAATCAAGGGAATTTAAATATGAATTCCAAATTTTTCTCTCTCTTTAGGTGGTTGCAAGGGATTCAGTAAAGTGGTACTGTTGTTGATGCATTCCATTGACCATTACCACATTAGAAGTTATTGTGCTGAATTAACTAGCAATTTTGTGCAAATCAGTAAAAGTACAATTTTTTTGTGACGCTTTGACAAGTTTTCCAATCTTGTAATCTTCAATAAGAATCCACTATGTCTACTACTTCGTTGGATATGTGGTAAAATGATGTTCGTACTTAATGCACTTGTGTTCACGGTATTGTTATTTTAAACTACCAATAGTAAAGCAATACTGTTGTGGATGCATTCTATTGACCATTACCACATTAGAAGTTATTGTGCTGAATTAACCGGCAATTTTGCGCAAATCAGTAATCATATTTTGTGCATGGTATTTGTAAATTTGAATTGTTATGATTACAGAACCTCAAAAAAGGCACTGTAATTAGTGGAAAATATGTACACCCATGTTCACAATTCAAGCGTAAGTATACTTCTTTGTACACGTTAACCCAACACACTACTCCTACTTAACTCTTGTTTACTTTCTCTTGGCCTTTTGGTTTTTGGATACGCGATGGACAGCAGCTTAACGGTGATTGCAGTGCTCTCGTTTGGAGTAGTTGTTTGCCTTGCCCATTTTGGCGTCCATGATCGGGACCATCTCCAATGATTTCTTGGATGATGTCCCTTCTAAAGCTTTGAACTTCTTTTGCAATCATGATCTTTGGAATTGCATTTCCATAGAAGAAATCAAACATGAGATTGCATACAATGATTCCACAATCAAGGCTGCAAAAAACAAATTTATACATTAATTTTTTATAAATGATTCATGTGGTCTTCACATGTTGTTGAGCAGCATTGATGCATATGTGTTTGTAAACATATTGACAGTATCATAATATTGTTGCATCACATAAAAAGTGAAAACAAAATATTAACATTGTAAATATAGTGTCCAACAGTACCATTATACTGTTGCAATAGTAGGTTGATATTGTTGGAAGTATATAATTTGTCAAGATTATTTCACAAGTAATCATAATATACAAACCAACAATACCAATATACTGTTGGAACAATCGTTTTTCAAAACCACACATTTACAAAATTAGAGAGATGAAATAATAATGTGCAACAGTAAGTTGATGCTGTTGAATGTGTTTAATTTGTCAACATTATTTCACAAAAAATATAATATACGCATAAACAGTACCAATATACTGTTGGAACAATATTTTTCAGAACCACACAATAATAAAGATCAGAAATATGATATCTTAATGTGAAACAGTAAGGTGATTCTGTTAAAAGCGTATAATTTGTCTGCTATAATTTATTTCAATGTTGGGTCATTTTGTGGACACCAATAGTACCAATATACAGTTTGGATCACTATTTTTTCAAAACCACACAAGAATCAAAACTAAATGGGGTTTTTGCACGCAAAAGTTCCGCATCCAAAACCCAAAAAACAGTGTCGTCGTTCTATATCACTTTACAAATCCAAATATTTGCATGACAAATATACCAAATGGAGTTTCTATACGAACCGATTCACTATTAGGTTTAGATTTTTGCAATATTGTCCACAATATATCATTTAAACAAAATCAAACTCATCTACAAAACATATCGACTTATTTTAGTAATATTATTCACACGATTTAATCTAAAATCATACCATTTTACTGTTTCGATCATGGAAATAAACAAAAAAAAAAAAAAAAAAAACAGTTTGAAACAGTAACTCGCTTCTTTTCTTTATTTTTGTTTTACAAGCTAACCCCTAGGTCGTCAATCGTTGTTCTTCAATCCGTTTCTTCAATCCATCTTGTAGAACTTCTGATGGGGACGTTCGAACGTGAGGCAAAAACCCTAGGAAAGAGTTCTGGTGCTGTTCTAATGATGGAAGGTGTGTTTTTGGAAGAATTGAATGTGCTGTATTTTTCTATATTTGCTGCCGAAAAAAATGGAACGTGGGAAGGTGGGAAGCCTGATTTTTTGCCCAGGTGTGTGAGATGGCACGGTTGTAAATTAAAACAACTTGTAAAAATAAGGGTGTTTTAGATTTTTACTGTCAAATGGGGTTTTTACTAAACGTCAGTTTTTAATGGGTTCTATTATCTTAGAACTCTTATACATGGGGGTTTTGGCCAAAATTCCCTAGTTTTAATTTGTTCTAGTAGAATTAGGATTTCGTATTTATAATTTTAGTATTCTATATAATTGATCGATTATATCCTTAATTATGGTAAAACATAATTGATTTTTAAGATTAATAATATTGAAAGAGAGAGTTTCTCTTCTTCCTACTTTCGTGTTTCAATGTGAACATTGATTGTGATTGCTTACCCTTTTGGCATTATCCTTGCAACAATCAATATATTAGTAGAAAATCATGTGTTATTTAGTGAGTTAATCTCAACTGCATATTTTTCACCGCATCACATTCTCTACGTATCTTACACGTATGACCTGCATCAATCACAAGGCCATCCTGGATTGTTATTAGCATTAAGTGTTAAGTTTAGTAACTGGTTAGCAAAATTTCAGTGTGTTTATTAATGTTCATTGGTAGAGCCAATGTATGCTGTCGTGTCCTTGTACCTCACATGCATTGGGGCCATAGGAGGACAGTCTTTTTACTAACCTACTAATTTTCCACTAATTAAAGTACTAGTGTACGAATTTTTCTGTTCGGAACCAAAATAGGTTGAAATAACAGCCATGAAGAAAAGTCTTCTTTTTGTCTTTTGTTTTTTCTTTCTTTCTATAAAGAAATAATAAAGGGTTTGCTTAACTTCTCCTCTAAATACACATGTTAAGCTATATTTAATAACCTAATCATTGCATAAAAAACACATCACATTTTTTCAAGCAACTTTTATAATTTATAATGTATTTTTATAATTTCCAATGCAATGATTGGGTCATTAATTATAACTTAACATGTTCTTTTCGAACACACGTTAAGAAAACCCAATAATAAAAAACAAATTAATTACTTTCCCGTCTCACAAAAATATGTTAAGTTTGACAAATCACGTAATTTTATGAAAAAACAATTAATGCATTGCCTAAACCCTTTTATCCAAAACTACCATTCCCCTTACTACGACTCTACAAAACATAAAAAGTAATTGTGGATATATAGAACAAAAGGTATTATTGAAAAGTTAATTAAAATTATGGTTTGACTTTTCAAAGTGGATAAATATTTTGGAATAAAAAAAATACTTTCTTCGTCCTACAAAGATAAGCCGTGTTTGACAAAACACGCGGTTTACGAAAAGTCATCGTTAAAGTAACTTGTCATTTATTAAACTTTATCTTTCCAAAAATACCCTCTGCTATTTAGTATTAAGTTGTTTGTTAAAAGTAATTATTGAAATAACAAATGGTAGTATACGAAAGTTCAATAAATATATAATTTGATTTTTCAAAGTACAAAAACATTTTGAAACAAAAAAAGTAGTAAAAATGGCTTATCTTAGTGGGACGAAAGGATCGAAGTGTAGTGTAGTACCATCAATTTTAGGAAGAGTTTCAATCCAAATCACAAACTTAAGATTGACTCGATTTTGAAACTGTAGGACTTACATGCGTATGCAACTGTGGATTGTGCATGATTAGCATGCTTCTAAGTGTAGGAACCAATGAAAATGGAATTACTTAATATTCCTACTTTTTTTCACGACCATTGACTTAATAATACCACCAGGTCAATGTATAGGTGCATGTAAGTTCTCCTAAGGTTGATAGCTGGTCAGCAAATTTCAGTGTGCTTGTTTTGAGTAATTGAGAGAACCGTAGAGTCGTAGACCATTCGAATCATATGGTAATTACATGTTGGTTCTTGTACCCACACTTGGGCCATATGAGGACACTATCTTCTTGAAATGGAGGTAACAAGAAAAGTCTTCTTTTTGGCTTCTTCCTTATTTTTTTTTTATTTTTTCCAATTATTAAACAAAAGAAAATGAAATTGTTATGAAGAGATCATTCTCATGTGTGTATGAACCCATATTAATTGCATGATCAAACGCCAGATGCGCCTCCTAACATGGAATAGAGAACCTTGCAAAGATCTCACAAGCATTTTTATTATAAAATACCTCATAATTTAATCACATATCAAAGTTTGGTGTTCTCTATCTTTTATTTGAATAAATACAATGTTATTGATGTGTGACATGAAGTCTTGAAGTATTTGGAGTAATTGGATCATTAGAAGAATAAAATAAATGTTTGAAGGTCCGAATAGTGCAATGCAGGAAAGACTCCCTTCAAAGTATTTTTGCCTCACAATCCCACTTTACTGCACTCTCATTGGCCCATGACACTATGTAGAAATTTTATATATAATCGTGATACGATTGATGTGGTATCGCAAGCTAATGAAAGTAGAGTAAAGTGAGAATGTTAAGCCACTTTTTGACCCATCATTTTCACTTTACTCCACTCTTATTGGTTCCTACACTTTAGCTCATGACACGTGACCTTATCATAGTTACATGGAAGTCTCACTCTTCCCTTTTATTATTATTATTATTAATTATTATTATTAGGGTTTTCTTAATATGTGCTCCAAAGGCACATGTTAAGCTGTAATTAATGACCTAATCATGCATTGCATAGTAAATGGTGAAAGTTACTTGAAAAAATGTGAAAATATTTGAAAAACTGTGAAAATACAATTTTTCATACAATAATTGAGTTATTAATTACAGTTTAACATGCCCTTAAAACTCGAGTTAAGAAAACCCTTCTTATTATTATCACCTTTTTTCATCTTTCGGTAATTCAGTTTAAGAATATAAAGCACCAGTCAAGACAAATATGAAGCAATTTTGCAATCTATATATGCCCTGATACCATTTGATTTCTTTATTTCACTGGGAGGAAAATTATGAAATGCGTAGAATGGGTCCTTCACAACCATGGACTAAAATATCCACAATATTTTCAATATATCCGTATATCCATACCTCTCGATACGATATCTAACTGACATATCTTTTTTGCAAAATATCTTTACGATATTGTTGATATTTTCGATATTATTGATAAAATCTTGATATATCTCGATACATCCATAATATATTCTTTCTTTCACATAATATTGTCGATATATCAAATATATCGAGATATGTCCACTATACTGATGATCTCAAGATATTCATTTTCTTATTATTGTGTCAAAATTATCACCTCGTACTCTTTTAGTATTAATTTAAATAAATATTTCAATTATACTAATGGCTTAAATTAGTGTATGTGAGTGTCACGCCCCGCGAACACGCACGGCTCGAGAATACGCACTAGCCTCAAAGGACTAGCACGGAGAGGAGTCTCCACTCAAGAAAACCTGGGAACCAAACTGACCCCTTATAAGGGTCTAACTCGTCATTACCAAAGTAGGTTCGGAACTAGGGTACGCCATTAGGAAGGTGTTAGGCACCCAATGGCGCCTGATCCGTAGATCGGCCCCCACTTTATGTTTATTAATCATATTTAATTATCTTACTTAATTAAGATTACCCCTACTTATGCAAATGATTAAATACACGTGTTATGACAGTTATCATACAACAAATGCTAAATTAAATAAAGTAAACCCAAAGGAAATAATAAATAAATAAAAAGAAACAATAAAGGAATGAAATAAAAGAAAAGAATAAATAATAAACAAGTATAACTATCCTACAAAAAGGTACAAAGAGATAGAATAAAAAATTGATAACAAAGTAAGAATGAAGTTGGGAAAGTAAAAAGAGAAAGTCAGGAACCATGCGTACGCACACCAAGCCGTGCATGCGCATGGGCCCTATGTGTACGCATAGTATGAGCCACGCGTACGCGCACTATTTTTCGTCCCTGTTTTATACGCGTACGCGTTATGAAACAAAACGCACGCATAGATTACACGCACGCACGCGCCAAAAGAAAGCGCGCACGCATAGTGACATGCGTATGCATGCCCGATTCACTACTCCTGCAAAATAAGTGGTTAGATATATTTTTGTGCGTAAGCACAATCAACAAGGCCGTATGCACTCATATACACGCGCACGTGCACTTACAAGAGTACGCATGGCAAACAAAACGTGCGCACATATTCATGTGCATGCACACCATGGCTTATAATTAAATCACAATTTTCTTTGCAATTGACCCAATCCTAAACCATTAACCATCGTGTTAAGCATGCATATTTGATTATAAATCATCATCAAAATTATTCCTAAAACACATATAAATAATCAGCAGATCATTTCAATATGCAAATAAATTAAATAAGCCAAGTGAGAAATATTTTACCAACTGCAAGATATAGGTTGATCGTCCCCTCAGGTCCACTACCAATCCTTCCTAGTTCTTTTTTTCTTTCTCTTAGTTTTCTCCCTTTTTCTCTCGTCTTTCTAGCCTCCAAACACACCAAAGATCCCCCCCCCCCTTTCCAAACCCTATACTTAGCTATATATAGGGAAGGATTAGGTTAACCTTCCTCTAGAGCCCTAGGAGCCTCTCTAACCACTTAGCGCCGCTCTTCTTTTTCCCAAAAGGTAGGTCATGATCCCCCTTCCCACGAATCAGGGGATCAACTCGAAAAATAAGGAAAATGAAGATTTTCACGCATACGCGTGATCAAACGGCACGTATGCATGACTGCATAGTGCGTACGCATCATTTTGAATCAAGATTGGCCTAGACCCCCATGGCCATGCGTACTCCCATCCCTTGGAAATAATTAAAGTTCCCAAGGCTATGATCCAGTGTATACGTATGTAACTTAACCATTTGTACGTACTAATTAATACACTCACTCAACTCATCAGAAAAGAACCCAGGATTGGCAGCAAACTTTATGGACCTCATCATAGGGAACTCATAAAAATATGAGAACAAAATGGGGTGTCTACAGTGTATGAAGTAGCAACTTTCATTTACTTTATTAAAATATTTATTCTATCCCTTAGTGTGGCACAATTTTTATACCCTATACAATACATACTTGTTTAATACACATTTAAATTGTGATATTTTGATTCTAAACTATTTATTAGAGTCTAATCATTGTTCCCATAATTTCAATGAAAATATACATGTTTAACTAATAATATCCATCATATTTCTAAATCGATATCGAAATTTTCGATATATCTATCTGATATATCCAATATATCCATGTTTTTAGACCCTCAATATATCAATCGATATTGATATTTAAATCCTTGCTCACAACCACATGAGTTTGTTGCTTTTGATCTCTTTACGCAATTCCTTTTACTTTCCTGTGCAGTCCCTTACAAGTCACAGCCACCCGAGTTTGACCCTTTACCAAATTCCCTTTATCAAAAATTTTTTTTTTCAATGAATCTAGCAATATAGGAAAATTAAATAAAATTAATACAATAACCTGGAATTCTCTTTGGCTTCTGGGGTATTAAGAAAATTATGATAATTATAAAATTATAAATGAAGAGATATATACCTCCCTATAAAATTCAATATTAGCTGCAGTAGAAGCACTAGAAATTTGGTAAAATTGCTAAAGAGGACAAGACTCATGGAGTCCCCTCCACTATCGGCCGCCTTCTATAGTGGCAGTTAACTCATTGATTGACCATGTTTCTGGTCTACTAGATGAAGAAGCTGTGCTAGAGGCACCTCTTCGTAGTACGAAAGCTGGTTGTTTAGGAGTGGGAAGCATTCCAGTGTCACTGCCAAGCATGAAAAGTACATTCGACATGGTGGGACGATCATTAGGGTCCTCTTGTACACATAAGAGTCCAACATTTACACACTTCATAAATTCGTCCGTATTGCAAGTTTCGCGTAGTGTTTCTTCCATTAGATCCAATGCCTTATTTTCGTTCCACAATCTCCACGCCTGAGAAAATGTAAATTAAGAGTGGAATAAAGCGTGACATAGCTAAATAACTAATTAATGAGAATGAAAAATGCAACATACTTACATATCCTAGAAGGCTCAAAGCTTGTGCAGATTGATAAGACCCTGTATTTCTTTTTCCACTGATTATCTCAAGTACAACTACACCGAAACTAAAGGCATCAGACTTTATTGAGAAAAATCCATCTAACGCGTACTCCGGAGACATGTAACCACTATAATACACCATATGTCAAAATGGTCAGTGATTACTGATTAGGAATGCTATCTAGTACCATTCCCCCATAGATAGTGATTAAAAATTGAAAATTGTGCCAAAAAAGGAAAGTAATTAAACACTCAGATATGATGATTATATGATCAACGAAATACTTACTAAGTTCCGACTATTCTGCTTGTGTTTGCCTCAATTTGTTTGCCTTCAAATATCCTTGCTAAACCGAAGTCGGAAATTTTAGGGTTCATCTCCTCATCTAAAAGAATGTTGCTTGTTTTCAAATCTCTGTGAATAATTCTCAATCTAGAATCTTGGTGGAGATAAAGAAGCCCTCGAGCAATTCCCAAAATGATGTTGAAGCGTAACTTCCAATCTAATATCGTGCATAGCGTTCGATCTTGCAAGGTTACATTTTCCGTTCAAAAGCGTAATTATAGTGGCTATGTAAAGTTGGTTTCTATTGACAAGATACAATACACACACATGCATGCGTACACACACAGACACACACATATGAATTTATGTAGGGCAATGCTATACGTACGTAACACCATAATACAACACCTGATGTGGCAATGGAATTTGTAGCGAAACTAAATAGCTTAGGGGGTATTTTTGTCAACCAACTCATGTCACGTCAAGTGCTGTCTACATGGGGCTGTAATTAGGTGTTGTTTAATTATTATATTTTCCAATGATGTATTAATTTATGTACGTGCACAAAGATATATAAGCACCAAATTATGTTGGAGTGTAAGTTGAGAGGCTAACCAAATATAAAAGAGTCTAAGCTTTTGTTAGGCATATATTCATAAAGTAATATCTTTTCTTCTCCTCTGACATAGTAGCCCAAAAGTCTAACAAGATTTCG
Source organism: Liquidambar formosana (assembly GCA_039720395.1). NCBI lineage: Eukaryota > Viridiplantae > Streptophyta > Magnoliopsida > Saxifragales > Altingiaceae > Liquidambar > Liquidambar formosana. Next base: position 18,993 of record JBBPBK010000334.1, read on the forward strand.
ATGTTGAAGTTTAGCAATCAATACCACCTCATTCTTAAATTCCCCCAAGCCTTGTCCTGAAGCACTTGAAAGCCTTTTTACTGCAATTTCTTTTCCTCCTGGAAACTGACCCTGAAAGTAGAGTCCCATCATGTTGTCCTATCATTTACCAAAAGGTAGATGACATAAATTTTAATCAAGGCACCTTGTAAAGAAATATTACCTTGTAAACAGGCCCAAAACCCCCTTGTCCAAGCTTATTAGCATTTGAAAAGTTATCCGTAGCAACTAGTATGCTCTCCAAATCGAAAAAAGGAACATCTATGCCTTGTTTATCCTCTTCAGTGAACTGGTCAGAATCTATCAAATCTTTGACACGTCTCTCACTACCATACAAACGTTGCACTTGATTTCGCTGGATGTTTTCCCTATTTTCCTGATCTAAATTCAAAAGACATATAATTACATTTTACGTAAATGTTAGCAACATGCTATATATGTAGGAGCCTCTAAGTACATATTTTAATCAGGTAAACACGAAAAAAAAAAAAAAAAAAAAAAAAAAATAGAGAGAGAAAAACTGTAAATGGTTGTTTACATTCCTACTTCATTCGAGTTACCTTGTCTCTCGGCCACCCTTCGTCGCCAAATGTATAAAATATAAACTATGGTGCATGAGAGAGCAATCAAAACGGTCACAGTTGTGACAACTATTGCAATGATAAGAGACATCTTCCTTGACGAAGGTCCTTCCGATGGGTTATGGAAACCAACTTCTGAAACTAAAAGAAAAAGGACGACTATCACTTAAATACGTAAAATGCAAACACAATAAGCTTCATTATGTTTCTTTGGACCGAAAATAGGAAAGCCTCTCCTCTCCTTCCTAACGCAAAACATGAAGTGATTGTGCGTAAGAGAAAAGAAAACACTCCTAAAAAGTGGTGTCTTAACCTGTCATCGTTTGAACAGACTCCTTGCAACAAGATATATCACCCATAGTTGGCAGCATTGGCCAAATTTATTCATCATCAGCAATGCATATTTAACTTGTAAATGGCACATTATCACATAATTAGGCAAAATAAAGCGATCCCCACCTCGAGTACAATTTAAACTTGAGTTATCCCATCGAAAATTTGCATTGCAGAGGCACCTTGTCTTTCCATCTTGTGTTGCAGTGCAAGTTGAATCCGGCCAGTCCTTGCAGTCTGTGGATGAAGTACAGGTCGGCTCTGGCGGCGGGTCCCAACGAATCTCTATTTCCTCTGTACCTTTAGATGACATATCAGAACTAATATTGCCCGAGGCAGCAGCATTGCACTGGGTGGTCACATGAAGTGGCAACGAATTGAGCTGCAGAATTTTGCTTGCTGAATCTCCATCATCACAATATCCTGCATCCGTGGCTTGGATGACAAATTTTTGTGCGGTTGAATTAATGTTAGTGACTCGGTAGCTGGTGCCATTAGGTGCCTTAAAGCTAACCTGGCCTGTGGACTCGTTGCATTGGAAACTGAAGTACATGGGATCACCACACTTTGGTCCAGTGCTTAAGGGATAGGGAATCATATTTGTTCCACAAGTTCTACAATTTCTTACTGTAGATTCTGCAAGAATAGAATGTCTTGAATGTCAATTAACACTGTCCAATTGTCTCTTTGGACATCCGATAAAATGGGGACACTGGCCAACAAAATTTAGCTCAGTTGTTATATAGCAAGCAAGGGCTACACATACAAGGCCTCTTACCAATTAGTTCAATGGCTGGCCAAGCATGATTCCCCGACACAAATATTTTTATTTTGGGTCCGGCTATTGCCACCCCTTAATTTTATTTACGACCCCCTTATTTTAGGTTTTTTAAGGTTTTATGAAAAAATAAAAGGCTTTTATGAAAAATAATCACGATTTTCATTAGAAAACATCATTTTGAACAACATTGCAAAAGAAATTTTTTCTAAAATTTGTCCTTTAAGTGAATTATTTGACCAAAAATGAAAAAGGAACCCTAAATGGCCAAAAAAATCACTTAAACAATAGATTTTTGAAAAATTTTCTTCTACAAAGTTATTCAAAATGATTTTTTCTAATGGACGTCACTTCCGGTTTTCATATAAACCTTTTATATTTTTCATACAACCTTAAAAACCTCAAATAAGTGGGAATACGTATAAAATTGAGGGGTGACAATAGTCGGACCTTTTTATTTTTTGTTTAGTGTGAGGCCATGAGGCCACTAGCCCCGGCCTCAAGTATCAAAACAAAGTTGAGTGCAAAGAGCAAAGTTGGACCCCAAAAGAATTCACAGATTCAAAAGCAGGAAAAAAAAAAAAACAAAACAAACAAACGAACAAACAAGAGCAAAGTTGAGTGCAAAGAGCAAAGTTGGACCCCAAAAGCATTCACAGATTCAAAAGCAGAAGAAATAAAAAAAAAAAAAGGGGCGGGTGGGGAGTAAGAAAAAGTAGAAGATATAAAATAAGAAAAAATGCTAAAGATACCTAGTAAATTCAATTCATCTACTGCTCTTACTTACTGATGCGGGCCATGCGCGCGGCAATGTCAAAATCCATATAAAGTGAATATCATATCACCTGTGGATAAAATATTATTGGAGGGTCACGATTTCACATGGGTTGTTAGAGGATTAATTTGAGCTCAAACCTCAATGGGAGTAGAATTTGGAATACCTATTATTGTAATAATATATATATATATTGGGAGGGCTTTTTTTCACACGCTTTTTTGTTGGATCTATACCCCTCGTGGCTTATTTTCACTACACTTTCAGTTTTTACTCATGGATGGGTGTGGATACAACAAAAAATTGAGGGTGAGGAAAGAGGCCCACGTACCCATATTTTTTTTGGCAACAGTCATAAAATAAGGAGGCAAAATCAGGCAAAATCAGAGATATATCCTTCACATCTGAAAGTCAAGTTTGGTTTCCATTACTATATTATTAATTTTTAAGGTACCTTTTAACACTCTAGTTGTGGCATACATGCGTTACACATGGTTACTTTTCAATAATAAAGCATATATGTAATAATGCTAAATACTTATTTTTGTAAATATTTGTTACATAATTCTTGCCCTTGCTCATCTATAATCTTACCCTTAACAACGCAGTTTACATTGTGAAATCATGGTCCATACCCCATAAAGAGGAGAATTTTAGGGGGGAGACGTTTTAAAATCGATATTTTCATGAGAGAGCTCATTAACACACCTTTACCAAATTCAGTTTTGATGTTGAAGTTGTTGGTCTGATCACAGGATTAAAATTTTTACAACCACATTGATCGGATTTTAGAATTAACTTCACTGCTTGGAGAACCATCTATTATCTTCAAAATCAATACATACAATCTAAAATATTATCCTCCACTGCCTGGACCCGGCCACAACTTTCTGGTTTTATGATTGGAGCTAGCTACAATAGTAGAAGATTGTGTGACGTGCTTCTCCTAAACATGACTTTGGACTATGGTATAAACTTAATTTCATATACAGGTCACTGAAGTAGAACTTGAAAGTGAATTTTAGAATCTTGCTCTTGAAGAAGGCTTCTATGTAATAAGGGTAAAATATATTTATAAATTTAAATAAGGTAATATTGTAAATCAAAAGTTTTTTTCTTTTGCTTAAGAGAATTTTAAAAATAGTATAGAGAAATAAATTAACTGAGAGAGGAAAATTTAGGAATTGCGTAATATGCATCAATTTACTTAGTTGATAATATGAGGCCAACTCGTTAAAAATAATAATATGCGTGTAAGTATTATTTATCTTCCAAGTATTTTTCTATAAGGAAAGAAAAGGGAAAGTACCTATGTCGTAAATCACTATGCGGACAAAGACGTTACGGCCGCCGTCAGCATACTCCTCCTGAAGATTAGTGAGATCCTCCGTCCAAATCAAACACAAATCAGTTTTAAAAACACCCGCCCGGGTTCTGATTTCAGCTATGTCATGTGAATACGCCTGGCAGTCGCATTTGCCAAGGCACCGCTCTCTGCAATCAGCTTCTTTCACGCCCTTATGCTGTGAATTTGGGTCCTTCACGTTCATCATCTTTAAGCTCAAGAACGTGTCGTTCACACTATGCTCTCGACAAATCAGCGACTTTCGTACGCACCCACCTGAAAACTCTCTAGAATCCCATTTATCTTGCCAGCTAGGCTCGAAACCCGGCAAACATTTGCACACCACCTCATTGTTACTATTACAGCTGCCGAAGCTTCCACATGCGTTCAATGCGCCGCATCGCTCTCTCGGTGCCCACCAAATTAATGACCATTTTTTGGTATCATCCCATCTTAGATACTGGATCTCCCCCGAATATCTCAACTGCAGCCTTGTGTTGCTATAATCTGAGGACAATAGACTGAGATTCGATAACAAGTAGAATATTTCTACAGGAGTCTGATCAAAGCTAATATTGAACTTATCTTCTCCAACCCTGAGGTACCCCATCGATCTACCCCGAATAATGAATTGGCCCACTTTTCGATCTACCAGAAACGTGAAGTTACCCATCGCCGGGTCATCGCTTTTTCCCCATGAAGTCAACTGTAGGTTTTCATCCATCTCCATCCCAGGAAGAAATGTATCAGTTGGATTATGAAAGCTATCCCATAGAATATTTGCCGACAAATCATCTCTCAGGACTAAATTCCCAGAATCCATGAGCGTTGCCGTAGTTTGGAAAGACGATGAGCTATGATTTGTAGACCAGTAAGACTTTGCCTTTGCATCCGACACCCTGAGGTTACCGTCTTGTGTAACGCCAAAAACGCCACTGTTATCGAGAAGTGGACGATCTCTGTTTGCTACCCACACTACTGTTTGCGGTGTGGAGTTGTGATACCATATCCCCAAGTATCTTATAGAACGCGAGCTTTCAGGAGTAAAGAAGCCTAGTTCAAATATTTCTCCGGCGGAAACAAGAGTTTGATCTCTTCGATCGCTGATTGAAGTGTTGAACATTATAGTGTCTCTAGCAGAGCAATATAGCAGAGAAGAACACGAAAAGAAGAGCAAGATGGTAGGTAGCATGTGATTCACAGGCCATGATGGGATGCATTTTCTTGTGATTCTTCTTCTTTCGATTGCCATTATGAGGGAATTTGAGTTGTTAGATTGTCCCTCTCTCCCTCTTCACGGGCCGGAGGAGTACTAGCTGTGGTTTCTGAACATGCGGTGGCTACTGGCTACAGGGTCGTGCTGAAATCCACATGTTGTTCTCTTTTTACAGGAATGCCCCTGGTTGTGTTCTTCATTAACGAGAATGCCACCGTAGGTTGACTAGGTGAGCGAATTATTTGTGTATGTTCTGTGTTGATTATGGAGTGGGAAAATGAAAATTGAAGATCATATGGCCAATGTCATCCGACCCCAAATATATATTTGACCTTTCAAATGCGTTCACCATACGGTGAGCTCCAATACTATAAAATAAAAGATAAAAATCTAGACTTAGCCAAGTCCATGCCATCCAAATATCTACTAAGCATCTCTAGATCGTGTGGGATGTTGGAGTGAGTATATGAGCAAATAATTAAAGCAGGGGCAAAGATGGGTTTTACATAAATGAAATAAGTCTAGATACTGTGTTAAGATTTTAATTTAAAATGGTCCAAAATAAATAAAAGTTAATATATCAAATTTAATGTTTAAACGATGTTGGATGTAGAACTCCCTAATATATATATGTTTTTCCTTAAAAAGAAGGCTAATAGACGATAACAAACTTATCACCATAGTTAGCAAAATACGATATGAGAAATATATAATACAAAATATGAATAGGTATAATTCGGTTTTTTTAAAAAATAATATATTGAAAAATATGGTATTAAAAAACATAGACAGAAAAAATACAAAAACGTACGGATGTAATATGATTATTTATAAAAATGCTTTTAATAAAAATATGGTAATACTTATTATAATTTTCTTTTATAATACCATCATATTTATCTTTTCTTATTATAAATTTTATAAAATATTATCAACAAAGTGTGTACGCGCGCGCGGGGTGAGTGTGTTGTGTGTGTGTCAGAACTTTGAACTTTGGACGTGCTAAGTGTTAGGGGTGTTAATGGTTTTGGTTAAAACCGAGAACCAAACCGAACCGGGCGGTTTGGTTTGGTTTTTTTGTCATTAGGTTCGGTTATGGTTTTAATTTTAGAAAACCGAACTTAATTGGTTTGGTTTTGGTTTTCAATTTTAAAAAACCGAACCAAACCGAAAAACCGAAAAAACCGAAAAATATAATATATATATATATATATATATATATATATATAAACTTAAAGTTTGTAAATTCCCAATTCTAATAAGGGTAAAATAGGTAATGGGCTTGTTTTTGTTGATTTTAAGTTTCTTATTGTTTTCCCTTTTTTAGATTGGCATGTATTAAACTAGTTATTAATGTTGTGTGTATTAATGTTGTGTGTGATATTAACATATTAATATATGTCAATATGTTTCTATTTTAATATAATGTTTGTTTTTTTTAGTTGCTAATGTAATGCTTTTATTAAAAATGTTTTTATTTGGAGTTTGGCACATCATTTTTTTCATTTTCAATTATTTGTTGTTACTTGATAGGTTAAAACCGAAACCTAACCGAACCAAACCGAAATATAATGATTTGGTTTGATTTGGTTTTTTTATAATATGGTTTGGTTTTGGTTTGGGAGGAACAAAACCGAAGTATAATGGTTTGGTTTGAAATCTCCCCTAAAACCGAACCAAACCGAACCATTAACACCCCTACTAAGTGTGAAAGTAACATGTCACTGTTACAATCAGTTTTGAATAGTCAAAACTCAAAATATTTAGAGTATACAGCTATGAAAACATGTAAACACTGATTATAATAATAATAATAATATAATAATATATTCAAATCAGGTTGAAAGGATGTACTTGCAATGCTTTTGCTTTCAAGCTCTAAGGCAGATGAAGATTAGATATTTACAAAAAAAAAAAAAACAAAACAAAAGATGAAGATTAGACGGCACCAGACTTCTTCCTTCCTAGAGTAATGATTTGAGCGGCTCAGACTCCGCATAAAGTAGGTTTTTAATGTTATATATATACACCGTATTTTACTTTACAAATTAAATGAGATTAAAATAATATGTGAATAGTACAATTAAAATGAAAAAAAAAGGTAAAAGTTTTTATGTAACTGTGATATGGTTAAGTGGTATCACCAGTTAATTATAAGCAAACAAAGTAGGAAAATAAGATTTACAAGTACACTGATTTTTTTACTCTGCTTGCTTATGATTGATTGGTGATACCATCTGATCATATCACAGTTATATAGAAGTTTTATTAAAAAAAAAAAGTATTTTCTAATAAATTAAATGGGATTAAAATAATACGTGAATAGTACTGTTGGAATGAAAAAAACGTGTTTTCTACCAGATCTTTAGATTTCAAACGGCAGACGGGCGTTTTTTTTCAAAAAGACGTATATATGCATGTAATACGCAATGAGAATAAAGTTTAGAATACCTTAACAGTTAATAAAAATAAAAAAGTTGAATTATTGGAAAGCAAGGTGGTAGGCCAGGACAGGCCAGGCCACAGACGTACCAAGAACCTGGCTTGCTTTATTTCTCTTTATTTTCCAACACATCACTATGGTACAGTTTGGCTTTTACCCTTTTTCGTTCCTTTGTGAAGAAAAACACGAACACATCACTAGGCGGGCTTCAAATCATGAAGACATGATTACGCGGGTTTCCGTATTCAAAGCGACGTCAGCCTTTTTTTTCTTTTCCTACTATTTGTTCTTGATTTTGTAGTTTTTTATTGGATATAGTAGTTAGTCTCGCATTTTGTTTTTTCGCATTTTATCTTGTTATTCATCCGTTCTTAATTTATCGGTCTTTTCGAAAAAACATATTTTTAAATAAATTTTAGGGAATTTTAGCCAAAACCCCCATGTATAAGAGTTTTTTTTTAATAGGCCCTATAAAAGAAATACTTTTGTCAAAACCCCTTTTAATCCCGTACGGACAAAAATGCCCCTACTTTTCAATTTGAATATAATTACAACAATGCCATTTTTTTTCCCACGTTCTCTCCTGTGGTTCCACTGCTTCCCTCTTTTTTTTTTTTTTTTTTTTTTTTTTTTCATTTGTATTTAAAAATGTAACATTATACTATTTTATTCTTAAACTGTTACTATTGTGACTGCTTACATATTGATATTTTGATATTCATATATAATTTGTTGATGTGTGGTTGTTAATTCACAACAGTAACAACTTACTGTTGATTATGCTGGAATGAGAATTCACAACAGTAACAACTTACTGTTGACCATGCTGGAATGATATCTTACAACAGTAACAACCTACTATTGACAAACTGGAATGAAATTTTTTGGTATCACTTACACTAAAAAAAAAACCAGAGAAGAAGATGACGAAGAAGAAATAGAAGAAGACTTGTCGTTGGAGAAAGTCTAGACATAGCCTTGATGAACAGCCACCGGACGTTTCCAAATCTGGTTTTTTTTTTCCAGATCTGGTTTCGTTTCCAGATCTGTTTTTTTTTCTTTTTTCCAGATCTGGTTTCGTTTCCAGATCTGGTTTTTTTTTTCCCAGATCTGGTTTTCCTTCTCCTTCTTCTTCTTCTTCTTCTTCTTCAGATGTGGTTTTTCTTCATCTCTCTCTCTCTCTCCGCCCCTCCCTTCTTCTTCTTCTTCTTCCTCTTCTTCTTCTTCTTCTTCAAATCTGGTTTTTCTTCATCTCTCTCTCTCTTTCTCTCTCTCTCTCTTTTTCTACATAACATGCCATGTAAATATTTTCTACATAACATACCTTGTAAATATAAAAGGAGGTTAAAACAGGTATTGAAAAAAAAAAAATTTCCTTTTGCTTAAAGAATCTTTTAAAAAAGGGGTTTTGGAGTTAAAAAATCTTATGGTGGGTTTTTTGTTAAAAGCAGTCTTTTAATAGGGGTTATTGCTAATTTCCCCTAAATTTTATTAAATATTTTAACATCAATACAAATATTTTAATATTTTAATTTTGTCATACAAAACACTAAAAGAAAAGAAGAATACATTTTTTATATTCTCAAAAGGATGCCCCAGTGGTGAATTGCCCCATAAGTTGAGGGGCGGGCAATACAATAAAATTCTGCAATAACAGTGGTGGTTTCTTTTAGTTCCAACATGAATTATTGAAAAGGCCAGCTGGCAGGTTCAGTAAAGATCTTCAAATCATGCATCCTTTTTCATGTTTTGTTTGTTTTTTCGTTTTCCTTTTTGTGGTCCCATAGGCTTTAGCTTTGTTCCTTTCTTTCCACTCAGTGCTCCCTTCTTTTTCAAATTTTAATTTGCTCTTAATTAGGAAGGGGCCCATTAAGGATTTGAAACATGATTATCCACATTTCTATCTACAAAACGACTTCAGCCATTAGTGCCATTTTTTTTTTTAATCCACTTTTGTTCTTGATTTGACGAACATAAAGATTCCCATTAAGGCTGCCGCTAATTGTGTTTTCTGCAAAATACACTATATGCAATCACACTTTGCTAATTGAACTTATACATACGTGCATCAGAGAAACTGTACATCATGTTGATCTGCTCGTATAGTACAACATGCAATCACACTCTTGCATGGATGTTAATTAATTCGTTGTAAGCATAAGCTTATGTCGCTCGGATTTGCTTGTTGATGCAATTTAAGTGATTCTAGCTCGATGCAGGAGCGATCCAATAGAAATTGTGATCTAAGGCTAAAGTTTGAAATAAGGTCTTCTTGTATCGGGCTTGAGGCAAGAATTTTGAGTGGGACCCTAATAATTAAATTTTAGGGTGAATTACAGGTAGGTCTGGCGGCAGGCAAACAATTACAGTTTAATTATAGTTATTAGTCATTCTTAGTTAAGTTGGTAGTCATTTACTAATAAGTTATAATAATTTGTATTGAACTGTAATTGTTTGCTTGTAGCGGGACCTATATGTAATTCCCCCCATTTTATCTACCTTTTTATAAATGGGTTGGTGCCTATAAAAATTGCCTTAATTACTATCCTATTCAGCCAGCCTTAACTCGGTGCACCTACTTAAGGATTGGCCCATGACAAATTAAGCCAAGGTTTGACAAAATCCGATGAGGCCAAATAACTTGTTAGGTCTTCAAATTTCCACTTAATTAATTTATGGTATGGAAACATTATTCAACGATTGCTAATTTTTTAATAATTAAATAATAAAATGAATTGAGTAGTAATCTCACTCATATTGAAGGATTAATTAAGTTAAAGGTTTGGGTAACCTCTTGAGGGTAAAAAAAAAAATGCCCTCAAGGAAGTAGAACAATGGGAGGTTGGGAAGAGAGCACGCACTAGATAAATTTCTGATATTCAAAGTGAAATTATGAATACAAGCATGCAAAGAAGTATAGTCTATACTAATATTGGATATGTGCAAATGATGATTAGTTTGCCAATTGCTCTCTTTAATCTTAGCAATATTGTATAACTAGAAAATTTAGAGAAGTAAATGCCAAAATAGCAGCAATGGATCAATGTAAATTGAAAGCGAAAAAATTATTGAACTCTTGGTTTTTTTTTTATCATTCATGTATTAACTGTCTCACAACTCCCACACAAATAGTGTGTGCTATCTTATAATCCCTCAATTCCTAAATCATTGGCCACCTTTCCTTTTTGGAATATTTCAAAATTACATTCCAAAAGTTAATAATTTTTTCTATTTCATTTCCTAAAATACCCTTAAATAAATATTCTCTTTTTTGCCAATGTTTGTAAACTTAGAGAGTAAAATTGGAATATCAAAACATATATATTGATGTGAAAACATTTAATGGGGGATTTCCTTAAAAAAGTGTGTTTTTTGGGACAATCAATTACGAACCAAGGGAGTAATAGTTAAAATACATGCATTTGACATATATGCATATGCAAGACGATGAGATAAAACTCTATTCATACAACTCGACAGAAGGCACCCACTAGTCCATTCTAACAGCCCTGCAGTTTCAACCATAAGACGAACAATTTATTGAGGATGGCCATATAAACACTGGCAGACAGCCTACTTTAAAGGCCTCTTTTTTTTCCTTTTTTCTTTTTTGACATGAGACTTTAAAGTTTTTACTAAATACGTGCTGTGATGGGGTTTCGTGATCTTCATCTATGGGGCCATGGAATATGCTATGCCTGCTATCATCAAAAGAATATTCTAAGTCAAGACCGATAACAAATAATAATGATACTCCGTATCACATATATAAATAAATTTATTAAAGAGCGTATTAAGATTAATTTAGAATACTAAAGCCTATAATCTGTGCAACTTTGAGCATGATTTAAAGAAAAGGGGCGAATTTTAGATTGGTCCGGCTATCAGCTACAGTTAAATATTGACTGTAATTATTTTCCAGTAGCCTGATTAATCTAAAATTCTCCCAAGAAAGAAAATGGTTTTGAAAGCATGTGGACGTAACGATTGGAATTTAACTAGCAATCAGTAGGAAAGGGAGTTGTTATTTTTTATTTGAAATGAAGAAAAAAATTGATCCTCACCATTCTTGAAATTAGTGATGACAAATTGACAATTATTTTGGAAAGCCTAACATTAGTATATATATTGCAATTGAAAACCCCTCACTTGTTGAGTGAGCAATTTCCAATTCAACCTTGAAATGGCGTTCTGAGCATCGGAATTTTCCCTATTGAATTATGAGCCTCACAATTGCCTGCACCATTGGCTTGGATGACAAATTTTCGTGCATTTTGATAATTGTTAGTGACTCGGTAGCTGGCGCCCTTATAATAGGTGCCTTAAAGCTAACCTGGCCAGTGGATTTGTTGCATTCGAAATTGATGTACATGGTGGGATCACCACAATCTGGTCCAGTGCTCAAGGGGACGATCTCTGTTTGCGACCCATAAAACTGTTCGTGGTGTAATACCAAATCCCAACGTATCTCGCAGAACTACTGGAGTTTTCATTAGGAGTAAAGAAGCCTAGCTCGAAAGTTTCTCCGGCGGAAATTATATATAGTTTCTCCTCTTTCATCAGCGATCGAATTGTTGAAGGGTATGGTATCAATAGCAGAGCAATATGGAAGAGAAGAACACAACAAGGCGTACAAGGATAGCATCTGATCTACAGACCATGATATGAGAGATTTTCTTCCTCTGCTTACCATTATCATGGAAGAATTTTGAGTAGGAATTACGTGAGTTACAGGTGTAGTACCTTACTAGTCATTATGTGCTGGTAACAAATTCTGGAATCCACGTGTCAATAATGGATTTAGATTCTATAGGTTTTTTCCTTTTAAGGATCTTGTATAATTTTTCTTGGTCATTAGATTATTTGGTTTGTAAATGAATGAAAAAATAAAGAACCGTTAGATCATCAAACCTTTAAGGGCATGAAAAGCCATACAAGATCCCTACAAAAAAACAAAAACACATAAAGGATCCAAATCCGTCAAAAGAAGGCCCGGGAATCTTTCCTTTCCAACAACCAACTAGATCCCCCTCCCCAAACAAAGAAACAGACAAACAAACAAAAAATGTTGATTAGGTTAGCAAATTCCAAGGTACAACCCCCAACCTAAATTGTAGAAATGCCTCCAGACCTCCCTCAACAGTATGGTCTCTTTAAAGAATTCCGTGATGTGAAATGAAAATAGATCAAGACTAAATTGGTCTTATTGCTCTACCTTTGTTTTCCCGCTACATCATGAGGATTGTATTTTTTTGGGGATTGTTGAGGGTCCAATAATATTACCAATTTTAGAATGTAAGTAGAGATTACGTAAATACATAATGACACGAAAAAAAAAAAATCTCCAATTGAGAGGGCAATACAATAAAATTCTACAATTCCGGTGGGGAATCTTATAGTTCTAACTTGAATTATTGGTAAAGCATGTTGGCAGATTCAGTCAATGTCATCAAATCATGCTTGCTTTTCCTTTTTCTTTTTATTTTTTGTTTGCATATTTTTCTTTTCTTTCTCGTTTCCTTTTCTGTGGTCCCATAGGCTTTGGCTTTCTTTCTCTCCTTGTGAGAAAGGATATGAAGCATGATTTTACAGGTTGCTATATATGAAAAGATGTTACCACTTAGTGCCTCTTTCTTTCTCAACTTTTCTTCTTATCTGAATTAGGAAGAGGCCCATAAAGGCTGCTACTAATCTGCATTGTCTTTAACACTAATGCAAAGTGCTCTACCAGTTTCTCAAATATGCCTAATTAAGCGCTTATATATATATATATATATATATATATATATATATATATAAATATAGATATACGCGTGCATCAGAGAAATTTTTCATCATATATTCATGTTGACCTGCTTTTGTATTCTAGTATTCTACGACATGCAGTACTCATAGTCTTGAATGGTTGTTGATGCAAATTTCCCGATGGCCGTCGCCCAATTTGAGTGATTTGAGAACCCCAAAAACCGCTCCTGGCTATGCTTAAAATTAAGTCTTAGTGCACCTGATAGGAATGCCCAAGGGTTGACCCACGGCAATTTTAGCTAAATATCCTCCACAGAGGCCCAGGGTTGACAAAATCTGACCAGAACAAATTACCTCAAGGATCTATTTGGACCTTAGAAAGAGTAAGGAAAATAAGAGAAAAATGTTGAAATTGATCTACATTGAAATCGATTACTTTCTCGAGCATTTATAAATTTCCCTTTCTGGCCCTTTCCAATTGTTCTTTCTGAGATCCAAGCAAAGACTGATGTAGGGTTGAAGGCATACTCCATCATTTTAAATTAACAAATTCAAGAAAATAGTAGTTATCATCACAAATAAGAGTGGCAATTCAAAATATGTAGTGATATTTCATGAATTCTTTAAAATTGATTCTACAACATCAACTATAGTGACAATTATAATTTTTTAAAATATTCTAATTCAAGGTGATAGATTTATGGTTTCAACCCTAAATAAAATTTCTTGAGTTGTTTAATTTCAAATTGGACAACCAAACAGGCCATAAATCTAGTCAATTAGTAATGTTACCAACTAAGTCTAGAGTTCTAGACAAAGCTTAGATTAAATTAATAAATAAAGTTCTCTGTAAAACAGAGTATAGAGTCCAAAGCGACCGTGAAATCAACATCTATTCGTACAACCACAGTTAACGCATGGAGAACTTCAATACAGTATGTGCGTTCTTAGTTGAGAGAGCAATACAATAAAATTCTAGCTGCAATCATAGTGGTGGTTTCTTATAGTTCTAACTTGAATTATTGAAAAGGCAAGCTGGCAAGTTCAGTAAAGATCGTCAAAATCATGTTTCCTTTTTCCTTTTTTTCTTCCTCTTTCGTTTTCTTTTCTGTGGCCCCATAGGCTTTAGCTTTGTTCCTCTCTTTGTGGGAAAGGATATGAGACATGGTTTTGCCGGTTTCTATTTAGACTTAGTGCTCCTTTCTTTTTCAACCTTTGTTCTTAATTAGGATGAGGCCCATTAAGGGCTCATGCTAATCCGCATTGTCTATGGCTAAGGTCCTGTTTGGCTAACTTTTAAATAGTCTAAAATCGCTTTTGAAGCCTAAAATCATTTTTGGTCTTATTTGGCCACTTAAATCATAATCACTTCTAAATTCAAAAAATAATTCTATAATAAACATACTGCCTCTAGTTTTTAATCATAATCAAAGTGTCAGCTTTTACAGAAGATTTTAATAACTTTTCATATTTTCAAAACTATCTTTAATGCTTGAGTATGGAAACAATTTTTTCTACTCATATCCTTTAACAAAATGATTATAACCCCACCTTAGACCCAAGTCCTCTCTTCTCTTGCAGTTGTGCTCCTCTTTCTTGTCGGCATTAATGTGTTGATAACCTCAACCAACTTGGACTCGTAGAATCCTAATTTAAACTTTAAATCTTTTTTTTCCCCTTTTCTATATTTATTGATTTATACTTGTTGGAATTTTTTCAAGATTTGATTCCACAAAATTTGGATTTGTAATAAATTTTTTTTTAAATGCCAATTCATGCTTTTTCTTTTTTTCATTGTTTTAAGAGAGAGAAAAAAAAAAGTAAGCAAAATCCTTAATAATTAATACACTTTTGTGAGGTTGATTGAGCGGTCAAGTCTTGTGTGTATTTTCCAGATATTATCGTTTTGACGCCTCACCGTTTTTGTTATTTGTGTGGGTATGAGATGTCTCACCTGGGTTATTAGGGGAATAGTCCGATCTCAAATTTCGATAAGAGTACGGCCTAAGACACCCACAATCATTAATATTAGAAAAAAAAAAAAATCACTACTAATACCAAATATAGTAAAATAAAAAATAAAAATAAAAAACACACACACACACACAGAGAAAAAAAAAAACACTTATTATAAGGGACAGATCAGCCAATTTTGGGTTATAACAACTTTAGCAAATGTTCTTCTTAAACAGACAAAAAAATGACTTTTAACTCTAACGGCACTTTTAAAATACAATTTCCAACAGAAATTGATTCTCTTTTGCTACTGGTAACTTTTAGTTCTCTTTTACTTTTGCCTAAAAGTAAAAGTTACAATTTTCCCAAATAGAGCCTCACGGTGATGCAAGCTGGCACTACTAGCTTCTCGATGTGCCTAGTTAACCTCCTCTCGTATCCTACAACATGCAGTCAATCAGCAAAAATAGTTGTTTGGCCTCCTCCTTTTTTTTTTTTTTTTTTTTTTTTTTTTTTTTTTTTTTTTTCGGTCGACTTAATAAACGATAAGGTAAAGTTACACCCAAACTATAGAACCTAAGCATAAGAGAACTCCCAACTAAATTAAGCCTCAAGAAGACAGAGCAAAATTGATGTAGAAGAGCTTGCTAAAGAGTTCCTAATCTGTATGGACCGCTGAAAATGAAACAATGGAAAGTTAGGGAGAGAAAGCCAAAATTCCATAATTGGGTGAAATTTGGTGATTCAATTGGAATTGATGTGTTGATCAATATTTTTTGCCTATGGGCTATGGCCATGACAAATGCCTCGGGCAAATTCGTCCGTTTTGGCTTTCAAAACCGTGTTTTTACTATTTTTGGTAATAATCTACCACTTAATTTTGGGAGCTTAAGTTGCCGTTTTGGATCCCCGTTCCACCAACTTGCTCCTTAAGTTTAGAGCTTTTAATTCATATCTTTAGTTGGAATTTTTCTATATTTGGTATTTTTGTTATTTTCCTTAATTTCGTTTCTTTTTTTTTTTTGTTTTTTTTTTTTGGTTGAAGATTTCTTGTTCTATTAGCTAGAATTAAGACTTGCAGCCTATATATATATATATATGCTGTATTCTCTCATTAAAAGGTTGACTTTTCATTAATAAAGAATATATTTCTTGAGTTTTTACTTTCTACTGCTCATGGATTCAAGTTATTAGTTTTGTTTGTGAATTTGAGTATTTTCTAAGAAAGCAGTGCCATTTTTTTTCAATTCAATACACTTTCCGCTACGTCAAAAACAGAGGTTGAAACACAGCATACAACGAAAAGCCGAGCAAGCCAGAGTCTACAACCTGGAGCATATAAAATAGAGAAAGAAAGGACCCAGAGAAAAAGAGCTAGAGCACACTCCAAGAGGCTAATCAGGCCAATAAAAAACCATGTGGCTGACAAAAAGGCACAGATTCATTGAAAAAAATTAAAGATATATATATATATATATATATATATATATATATATATATATGTTGTTTGAGTTGGTACAATGAGCTGTGGAGAATTGGTGCAAATAACATTTTCTTAATGCAAATTAATTGATGGCTGTCGTCTAATTAAAAGTGATTTGAGAACCAAAAAATGCTTATAGTTCTACTTAAAATTCAGTCTTGGTGCGCCTACTATGTAGGTCAACATTTAATTAGGAACATGCACAATCGAGGGGTTGAAAAATTTTCACCAAGCCAAATTACTTGTAGGCTCTTTTTGCATTTCGAAAAGAGTAAGAAAAAAGGAATGGAAAATGTTGAAGTCTTCATTAAAATGGATTCCTCTCAACGATTTTTAAATTTTTCCTTTTCCTTTCCAATGATTTTTTTGAGATTCGAACAAAGACGTAGGAAATTTCTATTACCTTGACTCTTAAAGTTAAACCATTCTACCTCCAAGATGTTGATTTTGGAAAGATAATTTGAGATAAATAGTAATTACTGTGCAAAAATAGAATATCAAAATGTTGGTCCACAGAGTAACATATTCGGATCTAAGCAAGAAGAATACTCACACCTTTCAATATACAAATTAAAAATCATGATGAAGGCTTAAAACCAAGAGTACATTCCGGAAGCCCTTTGTTGAATGTATGATTAAGGAGACACCTGAATTCTATATCCCATCTCATGAATTCATACCTAATATTAACTTTCAGTGAGGAAAATACATATATAAATCAATCTATTAAAATATATGCAGAGAGATACAAGAATTATTGAAAAGGCAAGCTGGCGGCTTAAGTCAAGGTCGTCAACTTACATAAGTACGTACAGAAGTTCTGCTTTTTATCTTTTCTTTTCTTGTCTTTTCTTTTGTGTGGCCCCATAGGCTTCCCCTTTCTCGATCTTTCTCTGTGAAAGGATTTGACACGTGATTATCCAGATTTTCTATTTATAAAACGACGTTAGCCTTAGTGCTCCTTTCGATCTTTATAGGCCTCATCGAAAGCCCAAGACCCATGGGTAACCCGAAGCCCAACTCGAAGACCGAAAGAAAAAGCCTAGCCCGAGCCCAACAAAGCCTGAGCCCGAGGTCAGCCCGGATACCCTTGGACTAGGCCTAGGCCTTTAGTTGAAGCCCGAAGCCCGAAGCCCGGCCCGAAACCCGACACTGTAGCAATATGAATGTTTTCCAGTTGTTCAAAACATTACATTTTGATGTTAACTTCCTAGATTAATACAAATAAAAGAGCACTTTATGTTAACTTAGTACAAATAGACAGTCAACCTAATACAAAGTGAGTACAAATGTCCTCTGTTTTGGTATTATGATGGGAAGTGATCACCAAAATGTAATTTTTTCACTTTTTTTCCTATTGTTACACATTAACCGTAGGTAATATAGCTTAGGCCCGAGGCCCAAGGCCCAAAGCCCAAAAAAACCCAAGCCCGTGGGCTAGCCCTGGGCTTCACATTTTCCTTCATGGCCCGGCTCGGCCTAGCCCGATGAATAGTGGAAGCCCGAAAAGCCCGGCCCAAGGCCCGGCCCAACCCGAGAAAAAGGGCCAAGCCCGGCCCAGCCCGGCCCGATGCCGAGGCCTAGATCTTTATCCACTTTTCTTTTTAATTTGATAAAATTCCCATTAAGGCCACTGCTAATCTGCATTGTCTATGACTAATGCTGATGCAAAGTGTACCACATGTAGTCACACTCGTGCCAGGTTCTTAATTAATTAAACTTATAGGTGCATCAAAGCCGCAACTGCATGTACATCGTGTTGATCTGCACTTGTGTAGTACAATATGCAGCCACAGTAGTCTTGCATGGTTGTTGATTCAGATATACGCATAAGCTTATGTCAAGCTTGGATTTGCCTGTTACGATGAAGCAAATTAACCAATGGCTGTCGCCCAATTTAAGTGATTGAAGAACCCAAAAAATGCTTCTGGCTCGGTGCACCTTCTATATAGGTCAATGTTTTGGATGGCACAAGGACTGGCTCACGACAAATTGAACCAAGGTTGACAAAATCCGACCAGGCTAGATAATCTGTCAGTAAGTAGAACAATGGGAGGTTGGGAAGAGAGCACAAGGAAATTTCTCGTATTAATAGATGAAATTGTGAATATAGGTATGCTAAGAAGTAGATTTCCTAATATAGAATGCCAAGTGGCCGGTAATAATGCATCAATTTAAATTGAAAGACAAAAAATTGTTGGATCCATATTTCTTTTATCCGTCGTTTGTTAACTATAAAAATTAAACAGTTCCACACTCATAGTGTGTGTTACTGTTTACACCAAAAATTACATTTTTTGATAATTAATGAAAAGCCAATAGAAAAATGTCACATGACCAAATTATAGTTAATTAGTTGAAGGAAGTGTGATTTAACTTGGTTAAAAGAAAAATTGGGAAGTATTGATTTTTATTTATCACATGTGTTTTATATAATTTTTGTGATAACTAACCACTTTCGATAAGTTTTAATAAAAATAAAAAAATAAAATAAAATAAAATAAAATAGAGATCATGTAACTTGTAAATAGTAGCTAACAAATAATATTTAACAAATATGCACGTACGTACGAGGTACTGAGATGAAACCATATTCGTATAAGTCGTACAGAAGGCACCCATTAGTCCATTTCTAACAGCCCAACGTACAGTATTCAGCCATGGGATGGGAACAACTCATTGAGCAGGGGTCCTCGGCCAATGGGATCCGATGCAGCATGCCCATAGAAACGAGGTCGGTTTGAACCCAGTCTGACAGAGGCAGATGCTTTCTCAACCCAGTGGCAGAAAACTTAAGCCCACAACCTAACCTTGGGCCCTTTACAATTTTATGGGTTAACCATCGACTTTCCAAAAGCTTGTGTGTACCAAAAGAGGGGTGCGATGGGATCGGGCGACCTTTATCCATGGGGCCAAGGCCGAAGGGATACCCCATCCTTGTTATCATCGAAAGAATATTCTGAGTAATCATGTTATCAAATATCAACTAATCAACTAACGATGATATCACAGGATTCACTAGATGCGTAAAGGTTAGACTAATATTTTCCCAAAAAAAAAAAAAAAAAAAATAGCTATATGGGATATCGCTATGTGGGAAAACAGGTTACGGGCACCTTCAGTATTTTATTGAATTCTCAATTTTAACCAAACTTGAGACCAAGCTGTCAATGAATTTTACTCTCTCTATCCCATAAAGATAAATCAAATTTAATAAAACACTCGATTTAAGAAAAGTTATCATTACATTGACTTCTCATTTATTAAACTCTATATTTCTAAAAATATCATCTTCTACCAATTGTTATTGTGACTTATTGGGTTATATGAAAAATAATTCTTGAAATAAAAAAGGGTAGTACAGGAACATCCAAAAAAGAAAATTATAATTTGATTTTTCAAAATAGCCTAACATTTTGGGACAAAAAAAGTTGCAAAAATAGCCTATTTTTTAGGACGAAAAGAATATCTCAGATGGTACCGGATAGGATAGAGATAGGATAAGTTAGAGGTTCAACTTCCTTCCCCCCCCCAAAAAAAAAAAAAAAAAAAAAAAGGGAAAAAAGAAGGAGGCTCAAGACCAACCTTTCTCATTATCCCATATTAGATACTGCAATTCCCCAGTGAGATTTATCAAAAACCTTGTATATATCGTTATAATTGAAGGATGATAAGAAAAAAAATATGACTAGGCATTTGTTTTGAGCTAACGAATTTACCTGATTTCCCACTCCTCCAATACCTGTCAATCTTTTCCGGAACCTGTCGATCATCACGACTTTTCCATTGAAGTCAACGTACTATACTCTACGTGCTTCATCCACCTTCATATTAGTAAGGTTATGAACGCTATCCTATAGAATTTCAAATTCAAATTACACGTAACCGCTACCTAGACAGAGGGGTGAATAGGTATTTTCCAAAATTAGTCGATAAATTAGATAATTCAACAAACTTTACATATTAAAGGTATAAATCCATCATCTTGAATTAACAAATTGAACAATTCAAAAAAAAATGATAGATATTATCACAAATAATAGTGAAAATTTTAAATAATGACATTTTAGGAATTTCTAAGAATTGATCTTATTAAACCTTGAGAGGTAGACCGAATGGTCTTAGAGCCTCTTGCTTCTTAAGTTTAACTCGCACCACTCTCTCTCAAGGCCACCCCCATACACTTTATACTGTGCTCGTGCATGTGGAACAAGAGACTACATGTACGCAAGGGGATTAGTTGGGTGACTGGTGCGACCGTACAAAGCATCTGGAACCTCCTAATATCCGAAAAATAAAACCAAAAAAACTAAAAAAACAAAAAAGCAAAACTGATCTTATATCAACTATAATGGTGACACCAATACTTTAAATATGACACCAACATTTTAAATATCCTAAAGGCATTAGATTTGTGTCTTGAATACTATGTAAAGTTTGTTAAATGTCTAATTTCTAATTGGACACCCAAATAGTATAATAATGCTATTTTTGGGTCTACAATGCTGTCAAAAAATATTATGTGCCATGGTTGAATGAAACAAAAGTTGATTGAATTGCTAGATTTAGGCTATTTGAATGAATTAAAAGTTGAAAGATTTTAGGCTATTTGATGAAGTGCATTGCGAATAATCGACAATATCTCCCTCCGCACAACCCACCACAACCACCCCCCCCCCCCCCCCCACAACACACACACACACAAATTAAAAAATAGGATTTGAGTCTATAGAAGAATTGTACAATTTTTAATTCACCTCCAACTATATCTATTTTAACATGGATGGATAATAAGGGAACATCAAATGAATTCCCATCATTCAAAAAATTACATTACGACAAAAAAAATGAAAAAAAGAATTACTCAAGAGGGTCAAACACGTACAAACCCTTTCCTAGAGATTTATCTGAGTTTATTTCCTGTATAAGACCAGATTTTCTTATATTTGATCTTAGGCTTTGACTTGTGAGTTCCTTCCCTTTGGCCTCCCCCCACTTCTAGCATGGGCTGATTTCATTGAGAAAAAAGGTAACCGTAAATACATTCAATGAATTCCCATATGATATGATGATTGCTAGGGAGAAGAGGACTCACGAGATTTCCTTCATCTATCGGCCATGTTCTGCAGTGATCATTAAATGGTTAATTGAGTATGTGAATACTCTAGTGCTATAGAGGTCGTCTCTTCCTACCGTGAAAGCTAGTTGTTTAGGAGTTGCAACTATTGCAGCTTCACTGCCAAGCATTTTAAATATATTTGGCATGGAGGGGCGATCACTAGGCTGTTCCTGTACACATAGGAGCCCAACAATTACACACCTCAAAAATTCATTCATATTGCAAGTTTCGTGCAGTGTTTGGTCCATCAGATCCAACGCTTTATCTTCGTTCCACAAACTCCACGCCTAAAAAAAATTAAATCCAAATTAGTATGAAGAGTAGCATGACTAAATGACAAATGGATATGAAAAATTCAACGCACTTACATAACCTAGAAGGCCCAAAGCTTGGTTTGACTAATAAAACCTCATGGTTTTCTTTCTACTAATAATCTCAAGTACAACCACACCAAAGCTATAGACATCAGAGTTGACTGAAAACAACCCCTTCATTGCATACTCCAAAGACGTGTAACCACTACAATCCATCATATGTTAGAAATAGTCAATGATTAGGCGTGGTATTATATTCACCACTTAGGGATATTGAATATTGTACTACGAAATTTACACTCAGATAAGATTATACTACTGATTTAATACTTAGTTCCAACTATTGAATATTGTGCAACAAGATTTACACTCGAATAAGATTATACTATTGATTTAGAACTTACTAAGTTCCGACTACTAACAAGCGGCATAGCCCTACATGGTGAGAGTAGGACATTCCAGTAGGGAACAGCATCACATGCTTCCAGCCTTCCACACAAGAAGAAAGCACGTGTCTTCGTATAATAAATCAAACCCAAATAGTCTTGAGACCAAAAGTGAGTATCAGGTGACGCAACAAATTTGGGCCAGTTGGGCCTCAACTCTATTGGGACACGATCTTAAAAAGGGAACGGCTATTGCAACCCCCAATATACTAAGTTGACCCCCATATTTTTTAATTAAAAAAATTATGAAACAAAATTACCAAAAATGGCTTAAGTACATCACCCACCCATCCCACCCCACGGGCGACGGCAGGGTCCCCCACATAAACAACAGATTTTAGAAAAACACTCTTTTATGAAATATTCAAAATGATGTCTTCTAGTGATTTTCATAAAACCTTCTTATATTTTTTTTATAAAATCTTAAAAATTAAAGTAAGTGGATGTGGAAATAACATTGAAGGTTTGCAACAACCGCTCTCAAAAAATAATTACGGTTGGGTCGGTTTAGAGAGCGGACTGTGCTAATACCCTTTGGGTTTCTAGAGTGGATTGGGCATCAGCAGCCAGATCCAACTTAAGGTGGGGTCTAACCAGACACTACTTGGCTGTGGAGGAAGGGCTCCTTACTTCCACTCATCTTTTGGCATGTGTATGAGATGCGATTGTATGCATGCGTCCCCATCTCATTCTGTTCTTGAGTTAACATCGTATTCTTAAGTTTTCTCATTCCTTTTCAGTGGATGGGCCTTCTAAATTTCTAGAATTATGTACAAAAAGCTCCTAAGATCGGGCTCTGAGATGGGTTGATTTTTTTGAAGTTGGCTAAGAAGTGAAGATCTTTCATAAGAGTTCGTAAGTGACCTCAAATGGCTTGAACTTAACATTCTGGTAATTAGTCTTGGAATTTTCCAATCATATATTCGGGAATAGGATTCTAATATGCATGTTGAAAAATGAATTCAATTAAAGTAGTGGCCGCAGTCATTGTTCTGCACATCTTTTGTGATCTCCACGTTTTATTCGGAATTGTAACTCTTAAAACAATTATTCACCTTCGCCAATGACACGATAGCTTAATTAGTAGTATTCTCCTGGCCTCACATATTGAGTGAGCGAATCAGGTTCGATTTTATGCAGAAGCGTTGATGACTTGATACCCATTTGTTGATATTGGGGAGTTAAGGGTATGTGTAAATTCTATCGATTGCCCAAAAAAAAAAAAAAAAAAAAAAAACAATTGTTCACCTTCAATTTCATGATGTTATGCCTTTTTTCTGGTAGTAGTTTAGCGAAACGAATTTAATTTTTCATACATTAATTAAAGTCCACCATACTAATGTCAAGTCTAAATAAAACAATAATGGTATTTTTGGGCCTATAATGCCTGTCAATATATGTATTATCACTGCCATTACACTGAGCATGCTTGAAGAACACCATTGTGCCTTCAACTTCAGAAGCTTTTACGAAGGGGAAATGCAATATAATTCAGGTAGACCATTTGCAAATCACCAATTCTTATTGGACTCAAAGCAAATTTTGTCTTCACTGTCAGAATGCAAACTAAAGCTCAAAAAATCAATGAAACTTAAAGAAAACAAAAATTTTGGTGCAAAACATACACTAAAAATTTTAGATTTTGTTGCCTTAGTAGGTCTTGGTATGGTTATTCATTGCACTAACTCTTGAAATAGACAGTTGTAGATAGCAATGGGAGTGCTTGTGGTTCTACTGATAAAGATTATAAAGTAAAGTTGGCACAAGGAAAGAGTAGACAGAGCGAGCAAGCAGAGAAGGTAAAGGAAGAAATTATATAAGAAAAAGTAAATTAACAAAGAAGGGATAGCCTGTTAATGATTTTGACAAAGACATTAACAGGCTTTTACATAATTGATTGGTTTCAAGAATGCTTCAAAACGGAACTGTCTTGGTAAGGCATAAATGTAGCTAATTTGAAGACAAGCCACTTAACTTTACTCAGGACTCAAAGAAAATGACTCCAATATACTGATAATACAAACGAAATGCAAAAGTGTAGAAAATGAATGTACATCACAAAATGACTTTATTCAACTTTGTCTGTTCATTTTTCTACCCAACAATGGGACAATCTTTTACCCTGATGTGCCTATATCTTTTAATTGTGAAATGTATTGAGTATTAAACATTTGGATAGCAAAAGTGCAATATACAAGCGGTCAGATCAGAAAAATCTAGCAAGTACAATTATCAGATAAAACAATCAAACACCTCAGCCCAAAAAAAAAAAAAAAAAAAAAAAAAAAAAGAGCAATCAAACAGAGGAACATCGAAATTATATCGTTATTTATGCATAGAGAGGTACCTTCTGATAAAATTCAATATTTGATGTACTGCAAACAGTGTAACATTGTTAAAGAGGACCAGACCATGAAAGCCCCTTCCACTATCGGCCTTCTTCTGTGGAGATCGTTAACTCATTATTCGAGCATGTTTTTGGTGTACTATAAGAAGATATGAAAGCTGGTTGTTTAGGAGTTGAAAGTGTTGCAATTTCACTGTCAAGCATGAAAAATACCTTTGACATGTTGGGACGATCATTTGGGTCTTCCGGTACACACAACAGCCCAACATTTACGCACTTCAAAAATTCATTCGTCTTGCAAGTTGCGTTTTGTGTTTGGTCCATCAGATCGATTGCCTTTTCTTCATTCCACAATCTCCATGCCTGATAAAATTGAAATCGAAAGTGATATGAAACATTGTGTGACAAAAGGACTAATGGGAATGAAAAATTCAACACACTTACATAACCTAAAAGGCTTAGAGCTTCTTCAGAATGATAAAAATCAATGTTTCTTTTCCCACTGATGATCTCGAGTATAACCACACCAAAACTAAAGACATCATATTTAACAGAAATAACCCCAAAATTAGCGTACTCTGGAGACATGTAGCCACTGCAATACAACATATATTGGAAATAGTTAGTGAGCTAGTAGTAATGCTATTGCATGCCTTTTTTCCTCACATAATGTTGATGGATTGAAAGTTATTCGACAAAAATTAAATAGCCAAATTTGATGATTATTCCATCGATATAATACTTACTAAGTTCTGCATACTTTCTTTGTTTGTTCTTGATCAGTTTGTTTGCCTCCAAATATCCTTGCTAAGCCAAAGTCAGAGATTTTGGGATTCTTAACTGCATCTAACAAAATGTTACTTGTTTTCAAATCTCTATGAATTATCCTCAATCTAGAATCTTGGTGAAGATAAAGAAGCCCTCGAGCAATTCCCAAAATAATGTTGAAGCGTAACTCCCAGTCTAGTACCATGCATAGTGTTTGATCTTGCAAGGTTTACATTTCCCATTTAAAAGCATTATTTAATTAATTGGCTATTTTATGTTAGTTTTTTTCAATCAAGATAACACATATATATATGTGTGTGTGTGTGTGTGTGTGTGTGCATAAAGTATTTCAAGAAAGTAAGTTTAAAGGCTAACCAAATATGAAAGAGTCTAAGCTTTTGTTAGGCATATATTCATAGAGTAACAACTTTTCTTCTCCTTCTATACAGTAGCCTAAGAGTCTAACAAGATTTCGATGTTGAAGTTTAGCAATCAATATAACCTCATTCTTGAATTCCTCTAAGCCTTGTCCTGAAACGCTTAAGAGCCTCTTTACAGCAATTTCACGTCCTCCTGGAAACTTACCCTAACAGAAAATTCTCATTGTGTTATCCATTATTACCAAAAAGGTGGAAGATGCTACGAACTATATATAATTAGTTTATGGAGCAAATGGCTATTACCTTATAAACAGGCCCAAATCCCCCTCTTCCAAGTTTATTTTCATATGAAAAGTTATTTGTAGCAGCAAGTATGCTTTCCAAATCAAAGAAAGGTACATCTATGTCTTTCTTGTCCTCTTCTCTAAACTGATTGGAAGCTATCCAGTCTTTGCCACGTAACTCATTGTCACAGAATTGTAGTGCTTGATTTTGTTGGGTTTTTCTCTTGTTCTCTGAATTAAAAAGATCTTTTTAAATCTTAGAGACAAGCTAATTATAAAAAGGAACTCCTAAACATATATATTCAATAAAAAGAAAAGAGGGAAATAGTATATGGTTGCACATAGTGCGTATACTTCACTCTGATACCTTTTCTTTTGGCTGCCCTTCTTCTCCGTAGGTATAAACAACAAATTATGGTGGATATGAGAGCAATCGGAACAATGGCAGTTACAATGATTAGAGGCCATGACATCTTCCATGGTGAAGGCCCTTACGAAAGATTAATAAAAAAGAAAAAAAAAATATGTAAAATGCAAATCAGAATAAGCAACATTTGATAGATGCATTCTTCATCTACAATCTACAATGCAAATTTAAAAACAACAAGGCGCATCATCACATATTTATATGCAAAATAAAGTATCCTCACCTTGAATGCAGCTTAAAGTTGAACCATCCCACCGAAAGTGTGCATTGCAAGGGCACCTTTGCTGTCCATCTAGAGCTTCTTTGCAAGTTGAATTTTGCCAGTCCTTGCAGTCTGCTGGGGACGAAATATTACATATTGGCTCTGGTGGTGGATCCCAACTGATCTGTATTTCATCTCTACCTTGAGATGACCTATCAAGACTTGAATCGCCCTTATCATCTCTGCACCAATTGTTGGCTTGAAACTGTTGCGGAAATTAGTCCCAAGGATTGAATTGAAAATCACCACAATGGCAATTTGCACGCTCAAATGAGAAATTAAAGAAATAAATAAAGAACAATCACTCAACACACAAAGCAATTTAACGTGGTTCGGCTAATGCCTACATCCACGGGATAACGATAAGAAAGCTTCACTATGAAAACAAAGAGTACAAGCAAATTACAAGAAAGTGGTTTCACACTCTCACGTACTCTCACCCACTGGATAGACACACCTCACAAATATTTTGTATATCTCTTCCCCCGGATGCAACTCTTTGCAATTCACCCTCTTTATACCAAATGGTTGTCCAAGTCAGGGATGTCCTTATTCAGCAAGGACTACACAAAGCACTGAAGGGTAAGCCTTCAAATATGTCTGATGAAGACTGGGAAGACTACGATCTCCAAGCATGCAGTACCATTCGGTTGTGTTTGATGAAAGAGATTATGTACAACGTTATGCATGAGAAATCAGCTGCGATAATTTGGTTAAAGCTGGAGAGTCTCTACATGACAAAATCTCTAACCAGCCGACTGTACCTGAAGAAACAACTCTACACATTTCGCATGAAGGAAGGCACATCAATGCATGACCATCTTAACGAGTTTAGTAGAATCTTCTCTGAACTACTAAACATAGATGTTAAGTTAGAAGACGAAGACAAAGCCCTAATTCTATTGTCCTCACTTCCAGACTCGTATGAGCATTTGGTCACAACTTTGCTCTACGGGAAGGATACCATCGAATACGATGAAGTTACAGCAACGCTTTTCTCCAACGAACAAAGGAAGAAGGCTCCTAGCAACGACTCTCAGGCGGAGGGTTTAGTTGTTAGAGGGAGGACAGATAGCAGAAAACCTAGAGCTGGAAGATCCAGATCTAAATCCAAAAGTCGGAAGAATTCAAAATGTCACTATTGTTACAAGAAAAGGCACTACAGGGTAGACTGTCCGATTCTTCAAGAAAAGGACGAGAAAAATAAGGGCAAACCCTCTAATGCAGCTATTGCAGAGGAAAATCTGGACAATGCCGAAAATGTGTTGTCAGTTTCTTCTCACAATGAGAGTACATCTGATGGCTGGATTCTTGACTCTGGTTGTTCATATCATATGTGTCCCAACAGGGATTGGTTTGCTTCCTACAAAGGAGTAAATGGTGGCACTGTTTTGATGGGCAATAATATGGCCTGTAAAACAGTGGGGATAGGAACAATCAAAATCAAGATGCACGATGGAATTGTGAGAACTTTGACAAAAGTACGACATGTTCCAGAATTGAAGAAAAACCTCATTTCTTTGGGTGCTCTAGACTCCAATGGCTACAAGATTGTGGCAGAAACAGGAGTACTGAGAGTTGTCCGAGGTACTCTAGTCGTGATGAAGGGAAGTAAGATAGGAAATTTGTATTTTCTATCTGGCAGTACAGTGACAGGACGGGCAGCAGTGTCAACGTCAAATGATCGTGATTCAATCTCTACTCACTTGTGGCATATGCGCTTGGGGCATATGAGTGAGAGATGATTGGATGTCTTAAGCAAACGAGGTGTTCTTGGTGGAGTGAAGACGGGTAAACTGGATTTCTGTGAACATTGTGTCTTTGGCAAGCAGACCAGAGTAAAGTTCAGCACAGCTATTCGTCGCACAAAAAGCACTCCTGACTACATCCATTCGGATGTTTGGGGTCCCTCGAAGGTAGCTTCAAAAGGGGGATCAAGGTATTTTGTTTCCTTTATTGATGACTTCTCGCGCAAAGTATGGGTGTATATTTTGAAGAGCAAGGATGAAGTTTTTGAAACATTCAAAAAGTGGAAAGCAATGGTGGAAAAGCAGACTGGCAAGAAAATTAAGCGGTTGAGAACTGACAATGGTGGCGAGTATACCTACAAGCCATTCTTGAAGTTTTGCGAAGATGAAGGCATTGCAAGACACTTCACTGTAAAGGAAACACCACAGCAAAATGGGGTTGCAGAACGAATGAATCGTACCCTATTAGAAAGAGTACGGTGTATGTTATCCAACGCTGGGTTGGGTAGAGAGTTTTGGGCTGAAGCTGTGAACACAGCCTGCTTTCTTGTCAACATATCACCATCAACAGCTATTGAGTGTAAAACTCCTCATGAAGTATGGTCAGGTGAGCCTGCTGATTATAGTTCCCTCAGAATCTTTGGGTGTCCGGCTTATTTTCATGTTAAAGAAAGTAAGCTTGATCCAAGAGCCAAGAAGGGTATTTTTCTAGGCTATGCAAGTGGAGTCAAGGGTTACAGATTAGGGTGCCCTGAATTACATAAGTTCGTGATTAGCAGAGATGTAACCTTTGATGAGTCTGCTATGCAAACTTCTAACATGCAGAAGGAAGAGAAAAATAATGATTCTATGCAGGTGGAGTTCACTATTCCTGAAACATCAACAGAGGTTGATGATGAGATTATTCCAGAAGAAGGGAAAATTGAAGAGCAACAGCAACAGCAACAGCAGTCCTTAGCGGGTGGCAGACCCAAAAGGACACACAAGGCACCAGTTCGCTATGGCTTTGAGGATATGGTATCATATGCACTTACCATATTTGGAAACGAACCATCTACATTCCAAGAAGCAGTAAATGACAGTAATTGCAAGGAGTGGAAGACTGCCATGAGTGAAGAGATGAATTCTCTTTACAAGAACCATACTTGGGAACTTGTTAAGTTGCCTAAGGGAAAGCGAGCTATAGGGTGCAAATGGGTATATGCAAAGAAGGAAGGATCTCCAAGGTCTAGTGATGTTAGATACAAGGCAAGGTTAGTGGCTAAAGGCAATGCACAAAAGGAAGGCGTGGACTACAATGAGGTATTTTCACCAGTGGTGAAACATACTTCAATCCGAGTTCTATTGGCCATTACTGCATATTTTGATCTCGAGTTAGAGCAACTTGATGTCAAAACCGCATTCCTCCATGGTGATCTGGAGGAGGAGATCTTCATGAAACAACCTGATGGCTTTAAAGTTGTTGGTAAGGAAGAACATGTGTGCAAACTGAGGAAGTCTTTATATGGACTGAAGCAGTCACCAAGGCAGTGGTACAAGAGGTTTGACACGTTCATGTTGGAACAAAGCTACACTCGAAGTGAATACGACCATTGTGTGTATTTTAAGAAACTTCCAAATGGTTCGTTTATTTACTTACTTTTATATGTTGATGACATGCTCATCGCTGCTAGGAGCATGGATGATATCAACAAATTGAAATCTCAACTCAGTAAAGAGTTTGAGATGAAGGATTTGGGTGCAGCTAAGAAGATTCTTGGCATGGAGATTCATAGAGATAGAAAGAAGGGCAAATTGTATTTATCGCAGCAGAGGTATTTGGAAAAAGTACTTTCTCGATTTGGTATGGAGAACTCAAAGGCTGTAAGTACTCCCTTGGCTGCCCACTTCAAACTTTCAGCAACTATGTCTCCAAACAGTGAACAGGAGCGTGAATTTATGTCACGTGTTCCATATGCGAGTGCAGTTGGTAGCTTGATGTATGCTATGGTATGCACTCGACCAGACATTTCACACGCAGTTAGTGTTGTTAGTAGATACATGTCAAATCTGGGAAAAGAGCATTGGCAGGCTATGAAATGGTTACTAAGGTATTTGAAAGGTACCTTAGATGTGGGATTAATATATCAGTGGGACAGCAGTTCAAAGTCTGATATCAGTGGTTATGTGGATTCTGATTATGCTGGTGACTTGGATAAGCGAAGGTCCACAACAGGCTATGTTTTCACATTAGCATGTGGTCCTGTTAGCTGGAGGTCTATGTTACAACCAACAGTGGCGTTGTCGACAACTGAAGCAGAGTATATGGCAGTGACCGAGGCCGTGAAGGAGGCTTTATGGCTTCAAGGTTTAATTGGTGACCTGGGAATTTCACAAGAGCACGTTAGCGTGTTTTGTGATAGCCAAAGTGCTATTCACTTGGCAAAGAACCAAGTTCATCATGCAAGGACCAAGCATATTGATGTTCGGTTTCACTTTGTTCGGGAGATTATCAATAATGGTGAAATTTCTTTACAGAAAGTTGGCACTAAAGATAATCCAGCTGATATGTTGACCAAGGCAGTTCCAGCAATCAAGTTCGAGCATTGCTTGGACTTGATAAATATCTCACGAATTTAAGCGCTTTAAGAGGCGCATTGGAGATGACGATCAGATGGGTAGCTTCTTAATGACTTGAGGAATTTCAAGTCAAGGTGGAGATTGTTGCAGAGTTGGCTTTAATTCTCGCCAAGGTGAAGAATTGTTGAATTTATGGCTCGATTGTCGCCGGCAAAATCTCAGAGCCGAATTCTTTGAAATCTGCACACAACTATATTAATTGAATTGCATGTGCTAGCCGAAATTCGGCGCCACCCCTCACATGCCTCTCTTGAAATTTGGTAAAAGGAGAACCAATTTCTTTGCTGAGAAAAGAAAGTCTTAAAAGGAGAACCAACTTCTTTGTTGAGGAAAGAAAGTCTTAAATGGGTAGGTGACTTTTGTACCTATTGTGGAGACTTTCTAGCCAACCTATATCTTTAGGTCCTTTGAATATTTTGTCCTGAACTCTTATCTTATGGAAGTAAGCCCCTTTTGTTGACTATTAAAAGGGGCCTTGGACAACCATTTGGTATAAAGAGGGTGAATTGCAAAGAGTTGCATCCGGGGGAAGAGATATACAAAATATTTAAAGGACCTAAAGATATAGGTTGGCTAGAAAGTCTCCACAATAGGTACAAAAGTCACCTACCTATTTAAGACTTTCTTTCCTCAACAAAGAAGTTGGTTCTCCTTTTAAGACTTTCTTTTCTCAGCAAAGAAATTGGTTCTCCTTTTACCAGATTTCAAGAGAGGCATGTGAGGGGTGGCGCCGAATTTCGGCCAGCACATGCAATTCAATTAATATAGTTGTGTGCAGATTTCAAAGAATTCGGCTCTGAGATTTTACCGGCGACAATCGAGCCATAAATTCAACAGAAACGGCTTTTCGAGCATTAGAATTTTCCCTCTTGAATTGTGAGACTCACAATTGCCTGCACCTTTGGCTTGGATGACAAATGTTCGTGCATTTGGATAAATGTTAGCGACTCGGTATCTGGTGCGATTAGGTGCCTTGAAGCTAACCTGGCCACTGGAGATGTTGCATTCGAAATTCATGTACATGGTGGGATCACCACAACCTGCTCCAGTGCTCAAGGGATAGGGAATCATGTATGTGCCACAAGGCTTACAGTCCCTGACTGTTGATTCTGCAAATGTAGAATGCATGTATTAAGTTTCCATAATTCCATTGAGTCATTGACCAACATAATTTAGCTCAATTGGTACCAAAGGCTTTTCTAGCTAAGGACACCAAGCCATGTGAAGAAAGTTAGATATTCCATGGGTGGGGTGGGTTATGGATAGCATAACTGGGCAAAGT
Source organism: Liquidambar formosana (assembly GCA_039720395.1). Classification (NCBI taxonomy): domain Eukaryota; kingdom Viridiplantae; phylum Streptophyta; class Magnoliopsida; order Saxifragales; family Altingiaceae; genus Liquidambar; species Liquidambar formosana. The sequence goes on from JBBPBK010000334.1 coordinate 51,683, forward strand.
TACTTTTTCAATTATAAGGTCATTTTCATAAAATTAACAGGGTGTGCTTTTGGTTAATGATGTTACTGAATAACAAGTGGGATGATTGATTGCCCATGCCTGATGGATTAATTTAATGGCAAGCCCAACCTTAATAATAAGAAAGTGTAGGTCAATTGTTTAAAACCGCATGAAAGCGTTTGACCTTCTTATATACTACCTCAGGTCCAGAGCTCAAAAGTCCTTATCATTATTGGGTACGTGTGGAACGGAGGACTACACATGCTTGAAAAATTATTTAGGATATAAAGTGCCTGTTTGGGAACACTTCTGGGCGGCCCAAACGCACTTCTAAGACCCAAAAGCACGTTGCGGGCCTGTTTGGGTAAAAAAATCAAAAGAGCTTTCAAGCCCAAACGCGCGTTGGGCCAGAAGCTGATTTTTGTTGGTTCTCCAAAACTGATGCCGGACCGTGATGCGGGAAGCTCCATTTTTGTTTAATGAAACTTTTCAAATGCCAAATATACCCTCACATTACACACTGAAGGAAAAGAAATACCCTTTACATCCTGAAGACTCACGTTCATCTTCGACCTCCCTTCTCCCCCCTATTCCCACCGTCATTCTTTCGGACAACCATTCTCTCTCCCACTTCTCCCATCTCTCCGACGGCTTTGAAGATTCACCGGTCGGTGCTCCATCGGCTTGTACCAGGTAAAACTCTTCTCCCTCATTCTTTTGTTCTACGTTCTGTAGGTTTTCTTCTTCCTAATCTTCTAGGGTTTTTTTCTTTTTGATATTCTAGGGTTAAAGATGGCTTCATTTCTTGATGTTTAGATAATCCGTATAATTCCTACTAGAATTGTAGTGATTGTCTTGTTCCTGGCTCTAGAGCCTATCAGTTTTCTAAGAAAGTCACCTATTTTAAAAAATTGGTAAAATCTTGGAATCGTCACTTTTGGTAATTTGATTTCTCAAATTCGTGAGACTTATTGCCATCTGGAGGAATCCGTTGGATGATTCTCTCAAATCCCAAGAACCAAGAGCCAAGCATTTCAAGTCTTGGCCAGTCCTAATGTATGCATCAACTCAAGGCTTCCACATGTATAATGCCAATATATCTGGTTTGAATATGGTCAAAGATTTTGTAGGTATGTCATTGATGATTTAATTGATGGGTGGCTAGTTATAGTAAGAACCCCTTTGTCTAGATTTATGTTAGTTGATTTAGTTTCATCTGCCTAGTTGATGTTATGTTATATACATATATATATTGAAAATTAATAGAACATATAATGAGGTTTGGTGGCCATTGAGCTTTAATTTGCTTAATTAGCAAGATAATCACCATTCATAGTTGTAGTTCAAAATGACTTGGTTTTCTCTTGTGACTGACTAATTTTCACTTTCACTGCCCTAGAATTTACATCTACAAAGATTTTATATAATATCTTTCAAATTTTACAATGAAAGGATTAATTTCTGAAAAATCCTTTTAGTCAGCTCCTTGGCAGAACAGATGGTCCACTATCCCTTCGTCCTCCTTAAACAGATAGAAACTATTATGCCCTGTTAAAGCAACCTCATGGCCATATTGCGACTCCAAATATCATGCTAGAAGGATACCCAACTGTCATTACTTATACTTCACTAATTTCTTTCATAAAATCTTCTAAGTCTTTTAAAGTTCCCTTCCTACAACCCTACTCCATACAACCTGCTCACTTCCTTGGAGAACCAATCCCCACTCTGAATCTCATACTTCCAGCTGAAAAAATTTCTCCAAAAACTATCCCTCTCCATACCACACCCTTAAAGTTTTTTCCCTAGAAGCACCTGATTTATAACCCCCAACTGCCTAATTTTCTAGCCCCCTTAGTGTATACAATGTCCTAGTCTACCAAATGCTACTTAACTAGTCTTTGACTCTGTCCCATCTATGATCATGAGAATCAACATGAAATACATCAGAAGGATTCCTGGATCTAGAAACTATGGCTGCGATTATAGGAGAACATTATAGAGGACCCTTTTATCCTCCTTGAGATTTCTTTTTTCTCTTTGGGTTTTTTTTTTCTTTTTTTTTCCTTTTTTTTTTAAATAAAAAAATAATATTGAGGGTTGTTTTGTGTGACTAATTCTCTACTACGTGGATTGCTTGTCCTCCTTTGGTTTTTTTTTCTTTCAATAAATTTTTTGTTTCTTAAATAAATAAATAAATAAAAGGACATCAGAAGGCTTGGGAAAGTGCTTCAAATAGGAGTGAGTTTGTTCCTTTAGAAACACACACCTCTATTAGAACGTGTATAGGTATGTCTTTGTACTAATTAGCAATTGACTTTGAAACTTTTATCTTATATTTACATAGGTATGTCTTTGTTCCTTTAGAAAATAATGTGGCCCCATCATAGTTTGTCTCAATACATACATACATATTTATATGGTTCAGGATCAAGGGACACAATTTTATACACAATTCTTAAGTCCTTAGATCCGCAACATCCAATGGTTTTCAAATAAGCTGGTGTGGATATGTCACACCTTGCTCAACCTAAAGAGGGTTAGATACTTAGATTCCTTAGGCTCAGATTGCCGCCCTTTTTTCTATAAGGTTAGATTCTGTAGGCTTAGATGGCAATAAGTCTCAGAGATAACTATTGGCGGTGGTTGTTGCTTTACCCATTAATTGACCAATATAATGGCCAGCACTTTCTTTCTTGTTGATTGATTTTGTCCATGTCTGGGACTCTGGGTAATGTATTGGTTTGAAAATCATTTCAGTGGAGGTTATTTTCTGTATTATTTCTTTTTTCTGCAGTGGTTTCAATGAGATTAAAGTCAATGACCTTATAAAAAACTTGATCTGTGAACTGTACAGCTTCTCTTTTTGAGCTACCTTATCCTCCAATAGGTGATTGATTCGTAATAGTCCATTTAGTAATAGTAATTGTTTGAGTAATATTTAAGGAAGGGAGGTGCTGAAAATGAAATGTTTTGTTACTCTTCTGAAATAAAGTCAGACCACCCACATTTTCATTTGGAGAAATGCTTCTTAGTATGCGGAATTGTCCCAACCTGTGAGTGCATTTAAAATCCCAAGTGGGGGTGGGGCATAAGACAACCTTTCATCTTTACATCAAGGGAACGGTTTTTATTTTTTGCTTCTTATTTTATTTTTAGCTGTCTCAATTGCCTCCCCTACCATTGGGTTTTGTTAATATTTCTGGTGTAAATATTTTAGCAATTATGGCTCTGCCTCTTCAAGTCTTCTTGAAGCTATTTTTGTTTAAAAGATGTAAAACCATGAGTCAAAGTAAACTGCTTTCAATACCTGCTAGTGCTAGTGCTTGACATAATATTACAAATGATTTGTATAATACCATGACATGTTTACTAGATGGCAAGTGTGCTTGCAAAAGGTAAGGGGAAGGCAAGTGAGGTCGAAAAAGTCAAGGACAAGGATAAGGCAAACTGGGATACTAAGGCACATGACATATGGGTGGATGTTTTTGTTGCCGAGGTTCGAGCTGGTAATAGGACAGGGACAACCTTTAGCAGGCAGGGCTGGAAAAATTTGGTGGCAAATTTTAATGCTGCCACAGGAAGAGATTATGATAGAAAGCAACTAAAAAACCGCTTGGATACTGTGAGAAAGGATTGGGTGCTATGGGAATTTTTATTAGGGAAGGAGACTGGACTTGGGTGGGATTCTGAAAGGCAAACGGTTGCGGCTGACGATGAATGGTGGGAGAAAAAGATACAAGTAGGTAGTTTTGAATATATTTTTATAGTTATAAATGCAATATCATTTTTTATCTAATTATTTTTTTTAATACACAGATGAATCCAGAAGTTGCAAAATTTCGTATAAAGGGGTTGGATCACTGCCATAAGTTGGATGAAATATACCGTCTTGTGACAGCCACTGGAGCCAAGGCTTGGGCACCTACCTCTGGGGAACTACCTCCTATGTATGAAAATTGCCCTACAGAAAATGATGGTGATGCAGGGAGTGATGAATCTGAGGGAGATGATCTTCGAGGTGTCTCGGCATTGGACAACATCACTACAAATTTTGGTAGTGGTGTTGGACAAAAAAGAGTGCTCAAGCAAGGCAAAAAAGGAAAAAAGCTATCTGCAACTACAAAGTTGTCTAAACAACTTGATAGGATTTGTGATGCGGTTGAAAGTCGAACTTCGGTTAACTCAATGCGATCAGATATACTTGGGTGTAGCATTCAAGAGGTCCTCAATCACATGGCTACAATGCCTGAATGCCCAAGAAAGAGTGAGCTTTTCATGTTGGGAACCAAATTATTCATAAAGAAAGAGAATAGGGAGATGTTTGTTGGCTTGGGGGATGATGACACACGACTTGAGTGGTTGAAACAAGAGCAAAGGGATAGAAAAGCAGCTTGTTCGAATTGTTGTGGAAATTAGGGAAGCCTCTTGGTTATTATATTTGAATTTGCGGTTATGTATTGTTATTGCCACATGTTGGCTACACAAAACCAATGCTTTTTTGTTGCCGTCTAGGTAGAACTTATGTTTTGTGGGATTTATGAACTCATGCTTATTATGGATGCTAATCATATGCTTATTTATTTTTGAAATGCTTAACGTACTAGAATTTATTTATTTTTGATTAAATTAGGAGTATGGATGACATGTATTAGTAATGCTTGCCATAAATTATATTTAAACATATTAGGAATATGGATGCTATTTTTGGTATATGCATTTACTAAATTTTGTTCATTTGGAAATTAGGAATATGGACGATGAAGAAATGGATGACAACACTTTTTATTCACTTGTTCTTGGGGCTGTAAGTAAAGTAGTATCTTATCATAACAATTTCTTAGTCAAGGAACCTTGTAGGGACTCTCCTCACACGGGAGTGAAATTTATGATGGAGATACTTCGTGGGAATGGCACACGTTGTCATGAAATGTTTCGTATGGAGAAACACGTATTTATGAAATTATGTGACAGGCTTAAAGGTTTAGGACTACGTGCAACTCGGGGGGTAATGTTGGAGGAGGCAGTTGGTATGTTCTTAATGACGTTAGGGCATGGTATTGGAAACCGAATGATTCAAGAACGGTTTCAACATTCTGGCCCACTACAAGAAAAAGGTTGATAGATGACGCTTTTAAAATTTAAAAAGATGACCGTTTTTTAAAAACCAGTCATCTTTTGATTTTTAAGATGAAAAGATGACTAGTATTTAAGATCAAACTTAAAACAGTCATCTTTAAAACAACAAAGATGACTGGTTTTTAAAAACATTATAACAAAAGATGACTACTTTTAAAAACCAGTCATCAATTCACTTTCCTCCTCCCGTGTCATTTTTCTCTAGCTCCCCGATCCCCTTTTAACACAACCTACTTTTTTTTTTTACTCTCTCTCTCTCTCCAATCTCCATCCCTCAGTTTCTCACAAAGGCCTTATGCATCAGCAGCACAACCTCACCGTCACTGTCGCCCAGGCTACCCTCACCATTGCCGTCGCCTAAGGCCGCCCTCACGGAGAAAGCTTCTTCTAGTTACAGGACGAAATCCGGCAGATTGCTTGCTCTGAATAACCATTTGCCGTGAAATCAGCGACAATGAATTCTTAAAAACCCTAGATATTGGATTCGAAGTGAAATCCATTTGCTCAAGGTGAGATTCTCTTTCAAACGGTTCAAACATTTTTGCATCGCTTATATTGCATTCTCTCTCTCGGTTGATCGATCGACTTTGTCTCACTAGATCTATTACAGAAACTCTTTTCTGATTGTGGTATATTTGCATTTTCTTGATGTGTGAAGATCAAAAATTGTCTCTCTCAGAGCATTACAAAACCCCTAATTTGGCTGCGTCTTTGAATTCTTGTTCCCTTACGGTTTCTTCTTTGCCGATTCTTCAATTCACAGTCACCGGATTGCAAAATCTGATCTCCAAGTTTGAAATCTCCACTGTATATATCTCTCCAACTCTATTTGCTTTATTAAAGTGTTTAGTTTTCGAGATTGGTAACAGATCTGAGTTTTGACGGAAGGGAAGTCGTCGATTGGAATTTTGGTGTCTAGAGTTCGATTTGGTTTTGATTTTTGTAGCTAAATGAAACTACATTAAAAGAAAAAGGCTCCTGTTTGGTTGCTGAGAAAGTCGTGGAAAAGAAATTTGAAGTTCTACAAATACGACTCTCTCTCTCTTTTAAAATTTCTGATGTACAGATTGTTGCAAAAAATGACCAAACATGGAGCTCAAAGCTATCACGAATGGATTCTCTTCCGATAACATAGTCTCCATTGCTTAATATAGAGTAAGCAATATTATTTTTGCAGTGTGTTCTATATCAGATTCATTGTGCTGTCACTTACTGATATTCTAACAAATTTCTTTATTTTGATTTCAAACTCACGAATGTGCTGATAAATCCTTATAGAAATTTACTGAAGATTGTAAACTTTGTTCTATCCAGGGCAGTTGGTATTCCTGACTGATATGGTATCAACGTTCACCTTTTTATATTAGTGGTTAAAAATTAAATAATACTCCATAATAATATATGCCTGTTCTGGTTTTTGTCTTAACATATTCTTTGTCAAAATTGATTATTTTTTATAAAATAGTGTTAGTTTGTCATTGGATTGACTTGATAATTAAGACTTAAGAGCAGTTTGAAAAAAATGCATCTTTGGGGTTCCTGGATATTGGTTTAAGGCCATCATTTTGGCTTAATAATGTTAGTACTTGTTAGTAGTAATATAATTATGGCATTTTATGTTCATTTTTATTTATATATTTATTTTCTGATTGGGTGGTCTTTGTTTTTTGTAGTAGGTATTCTTTTGTCTGGGTTGGTTTTGTACAGTTTTGTGGTGGCTAGTATATTTAAAGTTTGTTGCTTTAGTTTGATAGTAAGCTTTTCTCTTAATAAAGCTCTTGATTTTGTTGAATTTAAAAAAAAAAAAAAAAAAACAAAACAAAAACAAAGAGGGCATGGAATTCTATAAAGAGAAAAACCTCACTGTGTGAATGCTTATCTACTATGTTTTTTAGCTTCTCTCATGTCTCGAGTTATTTTTATTATAGTTTTTGATGGTTTAGTTGAATTACATGATGTGTGGCAGCTATGGGAGAGTGTTTTGATGCACCATTCTGGTGTTGTGTCATTGTATCATATGCTATTTTGCTCTCTGTTTGGCAGTCTTTGAAGCTTTTCTATGTTGCTGTAGAGGTAATTACTCTGCTGCTGCTCTGATTTAATTATAACTTTTGCTGTAGGGGTAATTGCAATGCAGGTTTTACATGTAATCCTTTTTATTTATGTTGCCTTTATTCATCTCAACATCCTCATTTCAACAAAAGTTTTCAAGGACTTAATTTTTCATTAAGAATGGCTTGAACTGCATGATATATATCAGGAAATTTGTAGCATCCTTTGTTTTGGATTTCCAGTGGTATTGTAAAGTGTATAATGTATATCTAGAAGTGAGACTTTCCCATCTGCCTTCTCTAAGGTCTTTCCATTATAAAAAGAAAAAGAAGAAAAAGGCAGAGTTTTTTTTAAGTTATTGGGGAAGAGGGGGGGTATATGCAGCTTGTGGATTGAATAGTCACGGAATGGTATGGTTGGATAACTATGACTATAAATACATTTTTATAGTTTGACAGCCTCAGTGAACTTATTGGTGATCCTTTGCATTTGTTGAAAGTTTGACTGGTAGTCAAGGAATAACTTTTATCATGTGCAGAGAATGAAATCTCAGTTTCAATAGCTAATTCATCCACAGTGAACCATGACTCAAGTAAGCTAGGTATAACTGGGCCGTCTGGGTAATTGTGATATTTTTTTCTTCTTTTTTTCCCCCTTGATGTTGTTCTTTCAAGTTAACCATGATATATATAGGAAAGCTGTAAATTTGTCTTTTTTTTACCCCCCCCCCCAAAAATAAAAAGAAAAAAAAACACATTCACTAAACTTGAGCTGCTGATAAACAGTGTATTCTCCAAAACCCACAGTAGCCATTTTATAAACTTAATAGCCACTTCAAGGTCTTTTTTATTCTGAAGATACATTAAAAGAAGGTTACATTTAATTTTTGGAGGTTACATTTAATTTTTATCTACAAAATTTGTCTTTCTTTCTTCCTTTTTTTCCTTTTTTTTTTTTTTTTTTTGGGAGGGGGGTGTTTAACAGTATTGGCATTTCAACTTTTCATGTGTTAGCTAAATTACTAAGCTATTGGTATGAAAATTGTATGTATTTGTGTAGCTATTGATATCTCTACATGAGTAGGACAATAATATCTGTTTCCTGAAACAGGATGCAGATGTAAAATTCAAAATCAACTGGAAACGCGTAGCTATTACAAGTATGTTTGGGTTTGGCTTTGTTGGACCACTTGGCCACTTCTGGTTCGTCTTTCTTCTTTTGTTTGTTGCCTTTGGATCTTTAAGCATAAATTTTGTTTACCAGCTACGTAATATTGTCTGAAGCAATGCTTCAGAATTTACGGAGTTGCAGTCAACTTTTGTGGTTCACCTTTGGAAAGAAAACAAGTTTGGAAAGTGGTACAAAATGCTGGAGTATAAGGAGGGAAGGATATATTTAAAAACAAGTTTCATAAACTTCCACAAATTACACGTAGAAAGACTGAAGTTTAACCTTGAGAATATAGAATGCAGGGTGCTGAATTTGGTTCAAGAAACTTAATTCCATAGGTGGTGGTAAATAGAATTTAGAGCTTTAATGTGGAACTAAATGGAATCTGTAGATTAAGGAGAATACTAAATTTTATTCTTAATGCTATGAGGGGATAAACATTTAATATTTTTTCTCTTTATTAAATAGTATGCATCTCTCTTGATCTAATACATGATAAAGAGGACAATTCCAGGATGCATGTATGTGGCGTTACTGAAAGAAAATTGTTCTGAGGACAAAAAAAAAATAGAAAGTGGGGTCCATGAAAGGAATACAAAATAGATAAACACCAGTCAAATTTTTACATAAATGTAAATTGTAAACCATCTGCTTTACACTAATTTATTCTCCAATAGCTATTGAAGATAAACCAGGACAATGTTCCCTGATAAAGAATCTTCTATCAGAAAACACAATAAAGTACCACCTACAGCAAAATAATCCATTTATGTATTCTTTTAATGAAGGTTCTTACTAAAAATATTCATTTTTTCTTTAAAAAAATATTTTTTTCTCTCTGTTATTTCTGTACCATAGATTAAACATTTTCTGGATTTATAAAGATAACCCAGGCAATGTCATTTTTCTTGGTTTACTGGGGTGTAAAGGGCTGACTAGGTGGTTCTGTAATTTTGTCATTATGTTTGTAGGTATATATAAAAGCAACTGGAGAAAAGAGTGCGGAGATGGTAACTGATGAAGGTGCAATTTATGTTACATCAAACAGAGGCTACAACTGGAGGGCTGCTGTTCAGGAGACTGTTTCAGCTACTCTGAATAGGTGAGTTTCTACTAAAGAGACATAGTATTGTTCTAGGAATGATTGGGTTGGTTTAGCTGAGAGGGAAAAACGTTGGGGCCAGATTACTGAGGAAAAAAATGATGTTGATGATGATTGATGATGATCATCATCTGAGCCTAGACCAAACTAAGGAAATGGTAGTCTGCATTTTATATTTGGAAAGTGGTACTTTGCATTTTATATTTGGAACAAGGTCACAATAATGCTTGCAAGAGTTAGGGTAGTAAATATATTGGGAGTCAGATAAGTTTTTACTTTTTCTAGGGATACAGTTAAGTTGTCTTTAAAAGTGTATAGAGTTTGTGATAGGCCACAAAGCTTACATTTTACTCTATTCAATCCACTCAAAGTTGGATTAGAGGTCATCAAACTTGATCTGCTTTTGGAATGTATTTCTAGACTAGTAGGAGGACCAGGCCTGCAGGGAGAAGGTTCTCCATAATGCCAGTTTGACTGAACAAGGTGAACCAATTCATAATCATGAACTTGAGTAGTCATTAATTATGTTCATAACAAAGCATGTTCTATAAAAGTTGACTAAGTTGTCATGGTGTTTGACCATCAATACAAAAAACCCTTGACAGTCGATGCATCTGCAAATAAACATGGGGAATATGCTATAAGACAAATTATATGCGCAAGTGTGCAACACAGGCTGATGAGACAAACCTTTGCAGTATTAAGAACCACATTTTTGTAGTCAGGAAAGATGCTCACAGACCATGCTGGCAGTTGATATGAATTGCCATTGAAATTCACAGTGGCATCAGATTGGATGCCCATGTTGGCAAGAAAAGCAGAACATAAACCTGACCCTGTTTTATAAACACTGGCCTGAAATAGGAATAAATCTAAGTTAGGAATAACTCTATGTCAATATATGATGGCATATATAGACATATACATGTATTCTCTTGTACACTGTAAAGCATAGCAAGAGGCCAAGACCTGCATACCTGTGGAAATACATATAAGATGCTAGTTCGGAAATAAGTATAAGGTGTTAGTATCAAATGGTTATTATCTGAGCACCTTAACAAACAACAACAACAACAACAAAAATTAAAAATCATAATAATGTGAGGACCTATAATCAATGTACACAAAATTCATTGGGACTCTATGGGGTGTGGACCAAGACTTTCAATTCAGGTGGCATGGAAATACATAAACTGAAACATACCAGACACCTTCTCTTGAAATTTTCTCAAATTTTTATGTTAAATATTGTATATTTATCAAGTATTAAGCAAGGAGAGTCCATTTTTATACTTAAGTTCAAACAAAAATTGGTTTGCAAGTTAAAACCATACTGTAACTTCCCCAATTAACAATAAATATTAAAGAATGCTCCCAACTGTTTAAATTGAGAAAGTAATCATTCCCAACTTCCCAATGATTTGATATTCTTGTATAGAACCAAATGGAGGATGACAATAGTCACAATTTCAGTAAATATTTTTAAAATTTCAATTAGATGCTCATCCACGGGGTGCAATTAACCACTTCTACTAAAGAAATGACTTGACAGAGAATTTAAAATTTGGAAATATGTTATCAAGTCAACTCAATGCTGGCATTCATTGTGGTGTGGCCTTCAATTCCCAAGACCACCTTGCTGATGAAAATAAACGTTGTAAGTTCGAAATTGTTATGCTGTTATGGTTATTTTATTTTTCAGTTATATTAAATTGGTTTGGCTTCTCCCACTTGAGTCTCAACATCTCTTAGTTTTGATTCTGCTGTCCTCTAATGTTTTGTGTTTTGGATAAATATTAGGGCATAAATTCATGTTGATTGTGGTGTTGGTACAGCACAAATAGTAATACATGACTGTTGGTTTAGTCATTTCAATGGAAGAATACCATTATTTTGTGGAGATTTTGTTTTTTCATTGAAATGATGAGGATACCCACAAGAATGACTAAAAATAATGGTATCCTCATAAACCTACTCATCAGAGAAGTCCGTCTTTGTGGACCTGCTTATTTTGTGGATTTGTGGAGATTTTGTTTTTTCCCATTTTAGCTCTTTCTTTTTGCAATTAGCACACTGTTACATAGAATTGCATGTGTTAAATAGATTTTGCCTTTTGTAGGTACATGTGTAGGTGAGATAGAGAGAGAGATAGAGAGAAAGAGAAAGAGAAGGGATATTTTGCTTTGATAGAGTCAAAGAAATGGGAGCAAATTGACACTGAAGCTTTTGTGGATGCCCACTCTTCTAATTCGTCCATTTTTTGTGGACGCTCACTCTTCTAAATGGGAGCTCTTTTTTTTTTTGTTTTTTTGGTTCTCACCTGATGGTTTCTTTTTGTGTAGTTCATGAATCATGCACCATGGCTCACTCTTCTAATTCGTCCCTTTTTTTATTTATTTATTTTTTTTGTTTCTTACTTAATGGCTTTTTTTTGTGTAGTTGAATCATGCATCATGGCAAAAGGTGAAAATTTTTTGAGGATGTTGCCTTTTTAGATTTGTTTTCATTTTAACATCAAAAATATTGTAGCACTAGTTAAGTCAAGGGAATGGTGATGACTTTTGAAACCTTGTTCTTGTAATCCAATGAAATGAAAATGATGGTTTTATAATTAATATGAGTGATTTAATTTCCTTTGTTATTTTATTTGTCTTAATTTTTTTTTTATTTTATATTGAGAATTTAATTATTGAGTAATTTGTATAAACAGGTTGATGTATCAAATTTAATAACAGGTTTGTAGGGTAGTAAATAGTATATGACATTTTTTGTATATGAATACTACCAAAAAAAAAAAAAAAAATGGTGCCATAGATAAAATGACTGTTTTCTATAGTCATCTTTTAATACATAAGATGACTGGTTTTAAGAGCATAAGATGACTGTGAAAAACAGTCATCTTATACAGTCACACGGTCATCTTATATAGTAATACATGACTGTTTTTAAGAACATAAGATGACTGTGTTTTACAGTCATCTTATATAGTCACACAGTCATCTTATATAGTAATATATGACTGCTTTTAAGAACATAAGATGACTGTGAAAAGTAGTCATCTTATATAGTAATATATGACTGTTTTTAAGATAAAACCAGTCATGTTTTGTTGAATATATGACCGTTTGTAACGGTCATCTATAGCACAAAAGATGACCGTGTTAATGAATAAAGGATTTTCTTTCTTTGATTCAAACATGACTGTTTTTAAAAAACGGTCATCTATTACTCTTAAAGATGACCGTAAAAAACGGTCATCTTATTTGATGATAAAAGATGACGCCTGAAGAGATGACTGTTTTTTCTAAAAACAAAGATGACTGTTTTGCTAAAAGATGACTGTTAAATACAGTCATCTATCAACGTTTTTGTAGTAGTGTGGTGAAACAGTTAATAGGCAATTTGCTAATGTGTTACATTATGTGTCATGTCTAAGTAATGAGGTGATAAAGCCAATTGACAATTATGATGAAGTCCCATCACATATTCGAAGGAATCCAAAGTACTGGCCATACTTTAGGGTAACTTTTGCACACATTCTTATTATAAACTTATGTTTTTATTTAACTATATATATAATATGTCCATTTTTGCTATTGGTAGGATTGCATTGGCGCAATAGATGGGACTCATGTTCGAGTAAAACTTCCAGTGGAGGAGCAAGCCCCCTACATTGGTAGGAAAGGCCACCCCACTACAAATATTATGGCTGCATGTGGGTTTGACATGAAATTCACATTTGTGTGGCCGGGATGGGAGGGAAGTGCGCATGATACACGCATATTCTTTGATGCATTACGGGATCCGAAATTAAAATTTCAAAAACCTCCTGGTGGTACGTATTGGGTTTATATTTATATATTTTTTCTTTTATATATATATATGATGAATTGCAATGATTTATGGTTCCTAATTTAATTGCAGATAAATACTATTTAGTTGATGCTGGCTATCCTAATATGAAGGGTTTCTTAGCCCCATATAAGGGAGAAAGATATCACCTTCCCGAATTTCGAGGTGGTAGTCAACCTCGAGGGCCTAAGGAAATATTTAACAAAGCTCATTCATCTTTACGAAGTGTGATAGAGCGCACATTTGGTGTGTGGAAGGCACGGTGGGCCATCTTGGATAGCATGCCTAATTATAAGATTGACACACAAACAGCTATTATTGGTGCATCAATGGCGCTCCATAACTTCATAAGAAATGAGACCATTACTGATATGGCATTTCAAGCATTTGAGGATACTGAAGATTACTTGCCTGTTGAAGGTGGTGATGAGTCAAATTTTCGTGTAACAATGGATGATAGTGTGATGGGAGTTATTCGTGATAATATTACCAGAGAGCTTACGGCTATGTAGATGCCAAATTATTATATTAACCTTCTTTTTTCTTTTTGTTTTTTGGGTAGAAAGACAATTCCAAACTATAGGCATTTTGAACAAAACGGTTGACTTCTAATTTGGCATGATTGTCTTTTTAAGTTATAGAGAAATGTCATATTATTGTATGAGCATTTTATTATTAGTATTATTATTTTAATTATTATCTATATATATATATATATATATATATATATATATATATATATATATTTATTTATTTATTTATTTATTATGAAAAGAACTCTAAACTATGGTAATTTTCAACAAAATATTTGACTTGTAGTTTTGGCATGATCCTCTTTTAAAGTTATGCACTTTAATAAAATTAGAGTAAAAGCACTTTTATTGCCAAACAGGCTAAATAAGCACTTATGGTAAGGGTAATAGTGTCATTTCAGGACTACAAGTCATTTCAGGACTTTACTTGCCAAACAGGTAGAAAAACACTTTCAACATCCAACAGCACTTTTGAAATACAATTCCCAAACGCAATACAAGCTTCCACTTCTCTTCTGCTACAGCAAAAGCCTTCCACTTCTCTTCTGCTACAGCAAAAGCTCTAAAAGCCACAGTGTTCCCAAACGAGCCCAAAATCTCCCAACATTTTTGTTATCCAAAAATAATTATAATAAAACAATAAAGAAATAACTAAAATCTAGTATCACTCTGTTATTAGATTATTACTGTGTAGATTCTACCTAGTGACCAAAAAGGGGCCAGGGTTTTTATTCCGAAGGTTGGACCGGGCTCAACATTATCCAATACTCTAGGTTTGGCGTGTTTGTTATTGGTCTAACAATAATCTAGACAGAGCCTGGGCAGGTTTCTAACTAAAACAAAGGCCTATAGGTTCAGTACGCGGTTGGCAACGCTTGATTTAGAAGGGCTACATTGACATTCTCTTTCTTAAGGGGTATTTACACTTTGACTCGCTGAGTTTTGATTCTGATTGAAGTTAGCTGATATGATTTTTATGATTTTTTTTTTTTTTTTTGAAAATAATTTTCTTTTAAAATGAAAATTGATAACATGCCACCACTTTGGTGCATTTCTAAGACGGAAATAATATTTTTCAATACTTTCCTCACTTAGTTTCCATCTATTTGTAGATCTCATCTAATCTTGAGCAAGAGAGATTCGGTAATAAATGAAAGCAAAAAAGAAAATTATTAGAATAATATATATGAATTTATTACTTTTTTTCTGAATACTCATCCTTTTGTTTTTTTTTTTTCATTTTTAATAAATGAAAGCAAAAAAGAAAATTAAAATTCGAACAATTATCGGAAAAGAAAAGGGAAGTACCTATATCGGAAGCGTTTACCCGAACAGAGAGGTCACGGGCACCGTCGTCATAAGCAAACTCCTCCTGAATATTTGTGAGATTCTCCGTCCAAATCGAACATGGCGGAGTACCAGTGTTAGTATTATCATAAGAATAAGCCTGGCATATGCAGTCATGGCAGTTCTTATCTCTGCATTCAGCTTCATCCGCAGCCGTAAGCTGTATGTCTGGCTCTCTTACCCTCATCATCTTCAAGCTCAAGAACGCATCGCTCTCACCACAAATTCCAGACTCTCGTTTGCACCCACCTGAATATTTCCCGGAGTTACGCTCGAACCCCGGCAAACATTTGCACAGTTGCAACCCATTGTTGTTATTACAGCTACCGAAGTTGCCACAAGCGTTCAAGGCACCGCATCGGCCTGTCGGCTCGAACCAAATTGTAGACCAATTTTTCTCACCATCCAATCTTAGATACTGTATCACCCCGCTAAAACTGATCACCAACCTTGTACTGCTATCGTTCTGTTTCACAGTTGTTGGTGTTGTTGGGACGGAACACGTGGGTCGGTTGGGTTTGGCTAAACATTGACTATAACTCATACCTCTTCCGCAGTCACTAACAGGGGTCTTGACAGCCCTGGTTCCTCTCTGTTTGCGACCCATACGACTGTTCGTGGTGTTAAATTGTAATACCAAATCCCAACGTATCTCGCAGAACTACTGGAGTTTTCATTAGGAGTAAAGAAGCCTAGCTCGAAAGTTTCTGCAGTGGAAATGATAGTTTCACCTCCTCTTTCATCAGCGATCGAATTGTTGAAGGGTATGGTATCAATAGCAGAGCAATATAGAAGAGAAGAACACAACAAGAAGGCGTACAAGGATAGCATCTGGTCTACAGACCATGATATCAGAGATTTTATTCCTTTGCTTGCCATTATCATGGAAGAATGTTGAGTAGAAATTATGTGGGTTACAGGTGTAGTACTTTACTACTCATTATGTGCGGGTAACAAATTCTGGAATCCACACATGTCAATAAGGATTTAGATCCTATTTTTATAGGATTTTTCTTGGCCATTAGATCATTTGATTTGTAAATGAACAATAAAATAAAGAACTAGATTATCAAACCTTGAAGTCCATGAAAAGTCTTACAATATCCCTAAAAAAGACGGAAAAACGAAAAAACATATGAAGGATCTAGAATGCAGGTAGAGATTGTGTAAGTACATAACAAGACGAAAAAAAAAAAAAAAACTTCTGTTGAGAGGGCAATACAATAAAATTCTACAATTCCAATGGGTAATCTTATAGTTCTAACTTGAATTATTGATAAGGCACACTGGCAGATTCAGTCAATGTCAATCATGCTTGCTTTTCCTTCTTTTTTTTCCCCTTTTCTTTTTCATTTTCCCCTTATTGTTTTGTGCATATTTTTCTTTTCTTTCTCGTTTCCTTTTCCGTGGTCCCATAGGCTTTGGCTTTCTTTCCCTCCTTTTTGAGAAAGCATATGAGACATGATTCTACAGGTCGCTATATATGAAAAGATGTTACCACTCAGTGCTTCTTTCTTCCTCAACTTTTCTTCTTATCTGAATTAGGAAGAGGCCCATAAAGGCTGCTACTAATTATCTGCAATGCATAGTGCCCTACGGCTCTACCAGTTTCATCATGTTGACCTGCTCTTGTATTCTACAACATGTAGTCATAGTCTTGAATGGTTGTTGTCTTGTTGAGTGATTCGAGAACCCCAAAAACTGCTTCTGGCTATGCTTAAAATTAAGTCTTAGTGCACCTGATATGTAGGCCGTTATAGGAATGCCCTAGGATTGGCCCATGGCAATTTTAGCTTAGTATCCTCCAGAGGCCAGGGGTTGACAAAATCTGACCAGACCAAATTACCTCTGGGATCTATTTGGATCTTAGAAAGAGTAAGGAAAATGAGAAGAAAATGTTGAAATTGATCTATGTTGAAATGGATTACTCTCTCTAGCATTTATAAATTTCCCTTTCTGGCCCTTTCCGATTGTTCTTTCTGAGATCCAAGCAGAGGCTGATGCAGGGCGGATCAGCAAGGTGGGTTCTTCAAATAAAATGGATTAAGATTTAAAGAGGATAGATACCTAGGAATGACTCACTAAGGGTAACGAAATTACTTAACGTCGCTAATTGCAGAATCACTCACTTAATGTCGAAAATTCCCAAGGACATTGGGACAGGTTGTTTTCGAAGAAGTTGGATGACTAACAAAAAAGTGAAATGGAAGTGAAAATTGTTGATACATGAATTTTGTTGAACGGGTCAAACCAATGAGAAGGCGACACGTGTCCATTATCTAATGACATGGCCTTAACTTTTACCTCACCATGTGGGGATGCTAGGTCTACCTCCATGCCAAGGTCGACCTCTACCTAAGGGTACTAAGTCTACCTCACTAATATCCCACCTTCAATGAGAATACCACTCAGGGTGGATACCTCCCTTGTCGGAGATGCCCTTCCCCGAAAGGATGCCTGACTCGCCATCTTAAGTCGCTACTAGCCAATGGCATAGCTCGCCCGTCATAAGTCGCCATTAGCCTACGGCATAGCTTTTGTACCCTCGATGAGTACGTCACAGCTCATCAAGGATGCCCTTCTCCGGAGGGAAGCCCTCATTACCGAGGATGCCCGAACCATCTCGAGGTGGGTCCTCGTGCCCCCTTCGAGTCGGATGCCTATCACATCGTGTGATGGGAGTCGAGGTCGGCGATCTACTTGATCCCCCTCGAAGGTACAGTCCTAGTTCAACACTAGTCTGGGTTGAGGCAGAACCTGGGGGGCTCAATCACGAGCTTGACTTTCAAGCAAGGTCACTTGACGTACCTTAGCTTCTCTCAACAATTGGGACTGTTGGAGGATCTTGGTTTGGTGGCTAGAGAGAAGGTTCACTAAAGTAGAGGTTACCCTCATGGCATTGAGGGTCGACGCTTCTTTAGTCTATCTGAGAGCAAGTGGGGCACTGTGACCACGGGTCACATCATCTCCGGAAAACTGACACAACGGCGGACTAGACAAGTGGGGTTGCGTGTTCAACTCACCAAGCCAGCTGACATAGTAGGTGGGGTACTGCAGTAGACCTGCTGTAGTAGACCTACCCTATGCGACCCAGGTCTACTACCCCCTCCTACTAACCAGCTGGATCCCACTTAGTCTCTCCACTATAAAAAGCCTTCTTTGGCTTCTTTGAGGGGAGACCCATCATCGGACCCAATATGGGATACCCACACCATGTACACCACATACACCACCATACATATTACGACCCTCACCATCAGGATGAACATCTCCTTGGGTCTCTCCAGGTTCTATTGGACTAGAACCTCTCCAATGGCGAAAGTTGCCATTCTCCCTGCCTTTCTCCTGCCTCCACATTGCTCTCAGATTGCTTCTCTCTCTCCTCCACCATGGTTTATCCCACAGTCCCACCATCTCACGTGGCTGACCTCCTCGAATACGACCCATGTGGGCTCTGTTGACTCCACGTCGATATCTCCCACAAACATTTTGGCGACTCCGCTGGGGAGGCAGTACACGTGATGGTGTTCTACCCCCACTAAATTTCCTTTTCTCATCAATTATTTTTCTCATTTTATTTCACACATCTTTACTTGGATTGTTGAAGCTGTTAAGCACAGCATAGTTCGTAGCAGTTCTTGTGAACTAAGGTTGAAGATGGTGTACCTTCTAAAACTGTATCCGAAGCATGGAGCAAATCTTCCTCAGTCAAAATCACTACAAAAAAAAATATTATTATATTTTGCGTGTGTCAGTCTCTAACTACTGGCACCACACCACCACAGAAAAGCATTCGGTTCCTTGTACGATGCACCATGTGTGCAGCCTTTCTTACGTGGGTCCCTCATCGACCCATGAAGCTTGTGTAGCTTTCAATGGTTCCTCCATGGCTCCATGGACATTGTCCGCCTCGACATGCAACCAGTATAGGCGACTCAACCCTTTCATGATGCTCGCCAAGCGCGACTTGTGCACGTCACAAAAAAGATAAGTCTACTACCATTGGTTTCTTTTTATTATTCACCAACTTTGCCGTACATTACTTTCTGAAAGCTCTTGACATGCTAGTAGCGATATGATTTATTCATATCAATTTTTATTATTTTAATTATTTTCTAAGGACACATGAACACGCAAAGACTACTTAGTTGTCACAAAGTGTGAGAGAGTACACCATTCTCCCATTTACTTTTTAGATCTATCACCACAAATAATATAAAATTGACATAAAGTGTCATGATTACCAACTTTTACTCATGTCAGTTCTTATAAAAGTCCTTTTCTTGTGTTATCATCTAAACATGTCTATCACAAAAAATAAAAAGTACATTTTTTTTATAAATGCTACCCATGGCTTATTGTGCACTACGTGTACACAACACTCACACCTATTCCAACATCTCCTTTATTGCAAATATATTAATTTACTTGGATGCTCATTGCAAAAATGCTTTAACAATATATTTATCATGTGTCACCCCCGGTTGGAAACCAAGGATTGGAATATTTATTCAAATGATTAAGAGCATTTATTTATTACATTTAATATTCATGGCATGGGCATCAACCAAGCTATTTGCACAAAGCTTAATTATTCTCATTATATGCAATTAAGTCTCCATCATAATTATAATATGTTTTTGTACATATTACTTGGCATATTACTCTCACGTAATACTAGCCCACAATATTTCATATACCACAAACAACTCACTCTTACCCATTGGGTATTCATATTATCCTTTGGTTTTGTGATGGTATCCATGACACTCAGGCTCTATCACAGAAAAGTAGCTATGCACACTGTCCTATGCACACTGCCCATGTATGGGCTAAAACCCAACATTGAAGACTACACGTGACTAAAGTGTCACTGCTAAGTCACATCACTTCTATACTGGCCCCCTCTTTACCTCATTTTTTATTGTCAAAATATTGCATAGAAAGTAACTCAGCCCATGCTCCAGCTTCGATTTCTCGCAGGCTTCATGTCATTGCTCAGGCAAGTGAAGGCACGTGTCTCAACATGCTGTCAAGATAGATGGATTGATCTGGCTCTTAAAAAAAAAGAAAGAAAAAAAAAAGAAGAAAGACGAGAGACTGTCAAGCCGGAGATGGGGCCCAAAGCAACAATTGATATTGTATCGACTTGAGATGGGGCTCTTGAGCACACAGCCGCACTGCTCTAGCTCGCAAGATTACTAGCCTGTGTTACAAGTCCATAGTGGCACGCGGACTATCACATGATGGCCACGGTCCAGCATCTTTGGATTTACTGTTGTATACTTGCATGAGCTTGACCTCATGTCAAGCCGCCTTCACCACATGTGTAGGCTCGTATGAAGGCTAGAAGCTCATGAAGTCCTGGTGGTTCATATCTCCTCACCAGCAAAAAAAATACAAATAAATAGAGATTGGCTCTCTCTATTACAAACTTCGGCATGCGTACCAAAATGGATGGCTTTCCTAGCTATTCTACGTGAAAGCTGGCTCATTTTTTTTTCCCACCACATTTAATTATGTGTGGGTCGCCATGGCAACGCCGACGCACACCTATTATGGTTCATACACTTCACTTAGTGGACCCACTCCATTCAAAAGTTAGTGTTGACCCTGAAGGGCCGATCCATGGTACCCACTACTTACAGTTAATGAAGGCCTCACAATTATCAACTCATTCCAAAGGGGAGGATCTCATGTTTCTTAACAGTATTAAGACATGTCGACCCATATCACTGGAGCAAATCCACCTACTCACACACGGGGTCACCCTGCATCTCTCAACTCACACATGGAGGGCCACCAATCGATGCATAGAGCCACCTCACACGGCACCAGCTCGCATCCACCACGCCACGCATGGAAGGCTATGAACCCATATGAAGAATCCACGCATGGATTGCACCATCTCGGGTCATGGAGAGCACCATGTCAAACCTGCTACCTTGCATAAAAGCCAATTTGCCTCCACTATCTCGCAGTACCGTGTCGACTTTAGTAATTCATGATCAGAAAGTCGATCCACAACTTTATGCAGGGGGATTACCTCCCATCCTTTGCTCAGGCGAGGTCCTTCTCCTTTATTTAACGATATCAGCTTGGAGTTGAGTTTATGGAGCACTACACCTCGCCCAAAAAAAAAGCAGGGGAAAGCTTACTTTTCGCCTCTATTTTGTGTGGCACCCATGTCGACATTGGCAGGCCTTCTAAATGCAGCGCCCAGGTAAGAATGTCTCAAACACATTAACTTCGACGCACCCATGAACCCATTTGACAACGTGTGCATTAGTACGGCGACATCGACTCGCATCTGATATGGCTCACATCGCATATTCGGGGCCAAACTCCACTATTTGTTCTTATCAACATACGATGTGAGCCTGCGCAACATATACTCTAATCAGACCTGGTCGACACCATCCCAGCTCCGCAGCTCGCACAAGATGATTTTGATTCCAGCAAACACATGTACAAAGTGCTGTCGTAGTCCTCACCATCTCATACTTGAAAGATCTACGACCTCATGCATCAAAATTCGCCTCAAGTTCACTCATGCAAGGCCCTTTCTCCTTTACTTGAACATCGAGATTATTATGGCATCATTCCTTTCGGATCCACCACCCCATGAAAAGCTACCAAAGTCGGGCATGTAGAGTCATTTCAAATTTGCCACCATGTTTGAAGCACCACGTTGGGTCCGTGAAACGCCTTGACTCCATCGACTCATGCATGAAGGACCAAGCCAATTCATGCTCGTTGTGTACCATTCTACTCATGCATGGAGCTACTTTGAGATTGCCACCTCCGGTGTATGGAATCTTGGGTACGGTTCACCACTTCACAGAGTGAGCCCCATTCCATGTTAATTTGCAACGGATTGCATTTGATTGCCTCGCTACCACAACTTTCTCCGTGGGTTGAAGCTACCTAGCTCGACGGTTGCCTACACGAGATCGAGCTCACATGTATCCAATTGATCCAACTAAATAAACCAGCTTGGCCCATCATTTCATGCATCAATTTGACGATGCACGAGTGCACCATCACGACGACATGGGCACGTGACCCACCATCCGATGGAGTGTCCCACCTTGCGTGCACCGTCCTATGCTTGCACACACACAACTTGGAGTCCTTGACAACACGAATGGGAGCCACCAATCTCATATAGAGCTACTTCATATACAGCAGTTTGTGTATGGACCGCGCCATATGCCACTGCCTTGATGGAGTCATTTCTTTTGCTGCTATGCTCAAGTCCATGGCGATCCGTGGACCTCCATTATATTTTAACAAAATTTAGACTTCACATGGCTCCCTATCCTACATGATGGCATGTGGGTTACTTTCTCTACCATGTGGCACAGCAGCTTATGCAATACAGTCGGTACAGCGATTTGTGGGTCACAACTCGGCATTTGTTCGGCTCACTAGAATCCAAATTTAGAGCAATTTCCATGAAATTGAGCTCCATCAAAGTAATTTGCAGCGACCCAAGGTCATTTAATTTTGATAACCTCTCCTCACAACAACGGGTACTCACCTCAACAAGGGGTATCTCGCTTATAAAGTAACGCGACTGGGGCATTCCCTCCAACTTGGCACACTCGTGTACTTTGGCATGCGGACTCGCCTCTTTGCTTCATGGCATATAATATATACAACACATCATGCTAACGCTTAACAAAGCATGAATAAGCAGTACGTGGGGCATCCTGGCTTCCAACTTAAAGCCTACCCAATGTGATGTTATTGTGGGGCCCATGTTTTAATATGCCTCCAAAATTCAATGTTCAAAGTTTTGAACAGTTCATCACCTAGCATGAGGTGTCCTACCTATCATGTTACATGTCAAAAGCAAGCGGCTTCATTGCAAAATAGTACGTCTATTAGGCCCCACGCAAATTTTGCTATGCCAATACCTTTTGCAAGGTCGACTCAAAGTGGCCCAAGTGATCCGTCCACTTAAACACCATGATGACTCACTCACAGCCACAATTGCGACTTCTATAGTTGTCTCGCCCCTACTGCCCCAAAGGTCTCACCTACATCCATTAAATAGAGCACGACCTCGACAGGGGCAGGGATGCCAGAATTACATGTTCACACGGGGCCCTCGCCTCATGTCAGTGCAACCTTGTCCACAGCTGATGGTGTGCCCACCACGTCTTAAAATGCCTCCACGGACAGTGCTCAAAGATCTACAACTTGGATACCTGACATAAAGCTGGCAGCTTCTGTTGAATGCCAAGGTCGAGCCACTTTGCAAAATGGTGCCTATACTCGACCCTATGCGGATCGAGCCAGGTCTACTTCCTTCACTCAAAATGGTCACCACGACGACCCTATGAACGGTGCCCACTATTCAAGGAATGTTCTGGGGGGGCAACATCCTTCTTGATTGGTTGCATAATCTTTGGTGGTTCACTGACCACCACACCTTGGCCTAACAAGCTTTCCGACATGGTTTTGTTGCTCATATGGCACACATGTTCACGTGAACAGTGATGCATGCTAGCTCTTATACCCCATATTATGGCCATATTGACATCCCAATAATGATCATGCTAGCTGAATTTGGAGACAAGTCTCCACTTACTACAAGTCAGACTCCAAGCGAGCTTAACAATTGGCTACTATGGCGACGCCGCCTTTTGTGTTCACAGCAACTCGCACATGATTGCGATCCGATTTTCTCTCTAAGCAAACGGCGACTTCATGCTTTCAACCTTGACAACTTTGTCTTGTCACAGAATCAATTCGAGGTATCACAATTCTGTTAACATGGCGCACCTTGCTCCAATGATCAAAAGACCGTCCTCATATGAATGAGACCACAGTTATCAAACGAAGACCCCAATTGAGACCGCATATCTCTCACACTTATAACATGTAGTGCAAGCTCACAACTAGTGTATGGGTCCCACCCCATTTCTACAAACAAACTCTCTCTCATGCCTCACTTTACACTCTTATGAAGTATTTGCAACTGCCGTTCCACAATTGATCGCCTGCACTCATTTTGAAACCGGATCAAAATGGGAACCATTTGCTCCAAAATTCATAATGGCCCATGGACTATCACCCATCAGTCCAACGGAGCTCGCTGGCATGGTTCCATCACCTATATGGCACGGATGATAAATGTCAAACACCATACACTGCCAACTGCTTCATGGTTCAGACCTGGGAACTATGGCAAGGTCGACCCTTGCACCTATTGCTACTCATACAGTGGCATGGACCTGCTTCCTCTATTCAAAGCCTTATCCCTACAACGACCTGCATGTTGGCAGTATCGATACCATGCATAACAATGGACACAGCTAGGCTTGGAAGCATCCATTGCTGAAATGCCTCCATTATATGCTTCACGTGGGCCTATGTAATACAACCACTAGATCGGGCAATTTTTATGGGCAACGACGTCGCCATAGCCTGAAAAAAATTTTGATTGCGAATGCGCAAAGTACCTGGTTGTTGAGGCGATCTCACGATGTTAAATTCAACTTGATGACATATAAAACTTCAAGAACCCAAGGCCGCATGCCAACCAACTCAAGCCTCGACCCAATGCAAGATTGTCAAGCTTATTTCCCAACAAAGATGCCATACAGTGCAAAGTTGGAAGCCCATTGTTAGTGCATGGGTCCCATCTCATCTGCAAAACTTTCTCAACTTTACGATCTTACAAAGTATGGGTATTGACTCGCTTCCAATGCAACCATTATATGATTCGAGGTGGGGTCTACACTCCCTAAGTGGGCCTTGGTGATGTGTTCGCTACTTTAAAATAACCACTATAAAGTTTCTCAATCCAATCACGGATTAGAGACGAGCTCCATAAGTCACACACCGTTGCCTCAAAGATCGCACATCCCTTTGAAATTGACGACATGGCCATTCACCGACTTCCAATCTGCTCCAATCGGGATTCAACATGTATGCTTTTCTAAAGAAGTCGCCAATACGTGGATTGGTGTAGGGTCCACTTCCATGCTCAGGTTCTCTCTGTTGCCACGAGCTTTCATAAAGCAACACGAGCAAACGCAACCGATATTTAAGGCTTATTTAAGCAACACGGGGCTACACTCGACGGCTCCCAAGCCTGTTATCACACCACCACCCCTCTCATTTAAGGGCTGACATTTTCTACCTCGACAAGTTCTCCACCATCATTTCCTATTTCAGAATAACCCACAAAGATGGCTGCATGGACATAGCCACAATTTGGAGAGTATTAATTGATCTACCATCAAGGCATGCTCACACGAAATCCTCATGATCGGCTCCCGCGTGCGCATGGGGGCAAATGTTGATACATGAATTTTGTTGAACGGGTCAAACCAATGAGAAGGCGACACGTGTCCATTATCTAATGACATGGCCTTAACTTTTACCTCACCATGTGGGGATGCTAGGTCTACCTCCATGCCAAGGTCGACCTCTACCTAAGGGTACTAAGTCTACCTCACTAATATCCCACCTTCAATGAGAATACCACTCAGGGTGGATACCTCCCTTGTCGGAGATGCCCTTCCCCGAAAGGATGCCTGACTCGCCATCTTAAGTCGCTATTAGCCAATGGCATAGCTCGCCCGTCATAAGTCGCCATTAGCCTACGGCATAGCTTTTGTACCCTCGATGAGTACGTCACAGCTCATCAAGGATGCCCTTCTCCGGAGGGAAGCCCTCATTACCGAGGATGCCCGAACCATCTCGAGGTGGGTCCTCGTGCCCCCTTCGAGTCGGATGCCTATCACATCGTGTGATGGGAGTCGAGGTCGGCGATCTACTTGATCCCCCTCGAAGGTACAGTCCTAGTTCAACACTAGTCTGGGTTGAGGCAGAACCTGGGGGGCTCAATCACGAGCTTGACTTTCAAGCAAGGTCACTTGACGTACCTTAGCTTCTCTCAACAATTGGGACTGTTGGAGGATCTTGGTTTGGTGGCTAGAGAGAAGGTTCACTAAAGTAGAGGTTACCCTCATGGCATTGAGGGTCGACGCTTCTTTAGTCTATCTGAGAGCAAGTGGGGCACTGTGACCACGGGTCACATCATCTCCGGAAAACTGACACAACGGCGGACTAGACAAGTGGGGTTGCGTGTTCAACTCACCAAGCCAGCTGACATAGTAGGTGGGGTACTGCAGTAGACCTGCTGTAGTAGACCTACCCTATGCGACCCAGGTCTACTACCCCCTCCTACTAACCAGCTGGATCCCACTTAGTCTCTCCACTATAAAAAGCCTTCTTTGGCTTCTTTGAGGGGAGACCCATCATCGGACCCAATATGGGATACCCACACCATGTACACCACATACACCACCATACATATTACGACCCTCACCATCAGGATGAACATCTCCTTGGGTCTCTCCAGGTTCTATTGGACTAGAACCTCTCCAATGGCGAAAGTTGCCATTCTCCCTGCCTTTCTCCTGCCTCCACATTGCTCTCAGATTGCTTCTCTCTCTCCTCCACCATGGTTTATCCCACAGTCCCACCATCTCACGTGGCTGACCTCCTCGAATACGACCCATGTGGGCTCTGTTGACTCCACGTCGATATCTCCCACAAACAAAAATCAAAGGTCTCAACCTTCTAGTAATTAGTCTTTTGTTTAAGACTATGCTTGACTTGAAATTCGTCTGTCATACATCAGTGAATTAAAGGCCGAAAATAAATATAAAGCAATGGGCCGCAGTCCTCCTTCTGAATTAAAATCATTTGTGATCCATTTAATAAGGAATTAACTGGTAACAATTATTCACCAGCTTTATGATGCTACCCCTTTTTCTGGTAATAGTTTAGCAAAAAGAAAAATTTTGATATATTACAGTCCACCAAACTAATGTGACAATTAGATAACATAATAAAGTTACTTTTGGATCTATAATGCTGTCAAGAATTTTTATTTTTATTTTTAAAATTTTTATCACTGCTATTAAACTAACCACGCTTGAAGACTGCGACCATATATTTAACTTTAGGAGCTTGTACAAAGGGGAAATGCAACATAATTCAGGTAGACCCTTTGCAAAACACCAGTTCTTGATGGGCTAAACAGCTTAACATGCAATTTTTGACTTCATTGTGAGAATGCAAACTAAAGCTCAAAAAACATAGAAATGAAAGAAATAAAAATCTTAGTACAAACAACATATTGAAATGTGAAATTGGCACCAGGTATAAAGTAGACAGAGCAAGCAGAGCAGGAGACAAGGCAAGGAAATTATATATCAATGGCAGTCTATTTTTTCATAAAAGGTCAATTAACAAAGAAGGGATAGCCTGTTAGTGATTATGACAAAGACATTGAATAGGTAATACATAATTGATTGGTTTCAAGAATACATAAAAA
The DNA here is from genome assembly GCA_039720395.1 of Liquidambar formosana. NCBI lineage: Eukaryota > Viridiplantae > Streptophyta > Magnoliopsida > Saxifragales > Altingiaceae > Liquidambar > Liquidambar formosana. The sequence continues at coordinate 79,242 of JBBPBK010000334.1, forward strand.
AAATGGAATGCCAAATGGTAATTAATAATGCATCAATTTAAATTGAAAGAGAAAAAATTGTTGGATCCATATTTCTTTTAACAGTCATGCATTAACTATAAGAAATAGTTTTCACACACACAGTGTGTACTACATTATAGGATTTAAAAATACATTTAACAAATATGCATGTACGTATAAGGTGATGAGATGAAACCATATTCGTATAAGTCGGTAAGGGGGCACCCCATGAGTCCATTCTAACAGCCCTACGTACAGTACTCAGCCATGGGATGTGAACAAGTCAACAACTCATTGAGTAGGGGTCCTCTTCCAATGCTAGCATGGCCATAGAACGGTCTAACCTAGGCAATGCTTTTCTCAACCCAGTGGCAGACAACTTAAGCCCACAACCTTGGGCCCTTATAATTTTATGGGTTAACCATCGACTTTCCAAAGGGAACTGCTATTGCAACCCCCCATTCTTATAAGCCCACCCCTTTCTTTTTGGTTTTTAAGATTTCATGAAAAATATAAAAGGTTTTTGCAAAAACCGATCACTTGGTCCACTAGAAAACATCATTTTGAACAACTTTGCAGAAGAGAGTTTTTCCAAAATCTATCGTTTAGGTAGACTTTTTGGCAAAAAATGAAATAAAGGCTATAAATGGCTAAAAAGTATAATTAAATAATAGATTTAGGAAAAACTTTCTTCTATAAAGTTGTTCAAAATGATGTTTTCTAGTGGAAATCGTGGCCAGTTTTCATAAAAACATTTTATATTTTGCATAAAACCTTAAAAACCTAAAGAATAGGGGGTGGGGTAATAGGAATGGGGGGTTGCAATAGCCGTTCCCCTTTCCAAAAGCTTGTGTGTACTGAAAGAGGAGTGTGACGGGGTCGGGCGACCTTCATATATGGGGCCAAGGCCGATGGGTTATCCCATCCCTGCTATTATCAACAGAATATTCTAAGTCATTATCAACTAATGATAATATCACAGGATTCACTAATTGCGTAAATGTTAGACTAATATTTTAAATTCCGATTATATGTATCCACTGATCTAGACAGAGGGGTGAATAGGTCTTTTCAAAAATTAGCAGATAGATTAGACAATTTAATAAATTTTACATATTAAAAGAATAAATCCATCATCTTGAACTAACAAATTCAATAATTCAAGAAAAATAATAGATATCATCACAAATAATAATGAATATTTTAAATAATGATATTTCAGGAATTTCTAAGGATTAATCTTATTAAACCTTTAGGAGTGGACCGAATAGTCCTAGGGCCTCTTGCTTTGCTAAGCAAGTAGTCATAGATACAACTCTTATCACTCCCCCTCAAAGCCACTCCAATGGATTTTATACTGTAATTGCCCATGCATGTGGGACGAGGGGCTGCATGTGTCCAAGGGGATTAGTTGGGTGTAAAACATTTGAAACCTCTCCATATCAAAAAAAAAAAAAAAAAAAAAAAGAGGAAGGAAAAAAATTTGATCTTAGTATCAACTATAATGATAACACCAATATTTTAAATATTCTAATGGCTATAGATTTGTACCTTTAATACTATGTAAAATTTGTTGAATGTCGAATTTCAAATTCAACACCCAAATAAGCCCCAAATAGTACAATAATGCTGTTTTTGGGTCTACAATGCTATTGAAAATATACTGTGCCATGGATGAATGAAACAAAAGTTGATTGAATTGCAAGATTTTAGGCAATTTGACGAAGAAGTGCATTTTGAATAATCAACTATATCTCCCTCCGCACAAACCCACCCACCCCAAAAAAAATAAAAATAAATAAATAAATACAAAACAAAAAAAAAAAAAAAAAAAAGATCTACGGAAGAATTGTATAATTTTTTATTCACCTCAACTATCTGTTTTAACATGGAAGGATAATAAAGGAACATCAAAATTAAATCACATCAAATGAATTCCTATCATACAAAAAACTACATTACAATAGAAAAAAAAAATACTCAAAGGGTTAAACACAAACCCTTTCCTAGAGATTTATCTGAGACCATGTTTGTTTAGCTGGAATGGAATGGATGGGAATGGAATCTAATTCCATGCTTAGTAGTATGGAATGAAAAGTGAATTGAAATGGATCTATAAACACATTGTTTAATTCCATTCTCATTCAAATTACCTCATCTAAACATGTTGTTTGGAATGAATTGGAATGAGAATTCATTCCATCTATTCTATTCCAATTAAACAAATATGGCCTGAGTTTATTTCTTGTATAAGACCAGATTTTCTGATATTTGATCTTAGGCTTTGACTTGTGAGTTCCTTCCCTTTGGCTTCCCCCCACTTCTCGCATATATGGGGTGCTTTCATTGGGAAAAAAGGTAACCGTAAATACATAAAATGAATTCCCATATGATATGATGCATGTTAGGGAGAAGAGGACTCACGAGATTTCCTTCATCTATCTGCCATCTTCTGCAGTGATCGTTAAATCGTTAATTGAGTATGCGAATTGTTTACTGGATGAAGAAGTGCTATAGAGATCTCTTCCTACTGTGAAAGCTGGTTGTTTAGGAGTTGGAACTATTGCAGTTTCATTGCCAAGCATTTTAACTATATTTGACATGGAGGGGTGACCACTAGGCTATTCTTGTACACATAGGAGCCCCACAGTTAACACACTTCAAAACTTCATTCACATTGCAAGTTTCGTGCAGTGTTTGGTCCAAATTAGTGTGAAGAGTAGCATAACTAAATGACAAATGGATATGAAAAATTCAACGCACTTACATAACCTAAAAGGTCCAAAGCTTGGTTTGACTGATAGAATCTCGTGGTTCTCTTTCCACTAACAATCTCAACTATACAACCACACCAAAGTTATAGACATCAAACTTGACTGAGAATAAACCCTACATTGCATACTCCGAAGACATGTAGCCATTGCAATCTATCATACGTTAGAAATAATTAGTGATTAGGCACGATATTACTACTATTGAATATTGTGCAACAAGATTTACACTTGAATAAGATTATACTATTGATTTAGTACTTACTAAGTTCCGACTACTAACAAGCGGCATGCCCCTACACAGTGAGAATAGGATATTCCATAAGGGAACAGCATCACATGCTTCCAGCCTCCCACACAAGAAGACAGCACGTATCTCCGTATAATAAATCAAACCCAAATAGTCTTGAGACCAATAGTGAGTAACTGAGTATCAGGTGACACAACAAATTTGGGCCAATTGGGCCTCAACTCTATCGGGACACGATCTTAAAAATTAGAGAGCGGTTGTAAGTCGATCTCTAAACCTTCAGTGTTATTTGCACATCCACTTGTTTTAATTTTTAAAATTTTATAAAAAAAATATAAAAGGTTTTTATAAAAATAGTCATGAAATTCGCTACAAAATATCATTTTGAATAACTTTACAAGAAAAATTTTTTTTCAAAATTTATTGTTTAAGTATAATTTCTAGCCAAAAATCCACATAAACAATAGATTTTAGAAAAACATTCTTTTATGAAATTATTCAAAATGATGTTTTCTAGTAGACCGCACAACTGATATTCATAAAAACCTTTTTATATTTTTTATATAATTTTAAAAATTAAAATAAGTGGATGTAGAAATTTTAAAAATTAAAATAAGTGGATGTAGAAATAACATTGAGGGTTTGCAACAACCGCTCTCAGAAAATAATTATGGTTGGGTCAGTTTAGAGAGCGGACTGCGCTAATACCCCTTGGGTTTCTGGAGTGGATTGGGCATCAGCAGCCAAATCCAACTTAAGGTGGGGTCTAACCAGACATTACTTGGCTGTGCAGAAAAGGCTCCTTACTTCCACTCATCTTTTGGCATGTGTATGAGATGTGATTGTATGCATGCGTCCCCATCTCATTCTGTTCTTGAGTTAACATTGAGTTCTTAAGTTTTCTCATTCCTTTTCAGTAGACAGGCCTTCTAAATTTCTAGAATTATGTACAAAAAGCTCCTAAGATCGAGCTTTGAGACGGGTTGATTTTTTTTTAAGTTGGCTACGAAGTGAAGATCTTTCATAAGAGTTCATAAGTGACCTCAAATGGCTTGAACTTCACATTCCGGTAATTAGTCTTGGAATTTTTCAATCATTTATCCGGGAATAGGATTCTAATATGCATGTTGAAAAATGAATTCAATTAAAGTAGTGGCCACAGTCATTGTTCTGCACATCTTTTGTGATCTCCGTGTTTCATTTGGAATTGTAACTCTTAAACAATTATTCACCTTCGCCAATGACACGACAGCTTAATTAGTAGTATTCTTCTCACATATTGAGTGAGCGAATCAGGTTCGAGCTAATGTAGAAGCATTGATAACTTGATACCCATTTGTCGATATTAGAGAGTTAAGGGTATGGGTAAATTCTATAGATTGTCCAAAAAAAAAAAAAAAGAAAAAACAATTGTTCACCTTCAATTTCATGATGTTATGCCTTTTTTCCGGTAATAGTTTAGCGAAACGAATTTAATATTTCATACATTAATTAAAGTCCACCAAACTAATGTGAAAACTAAATAAAACAATAATGGTATTTTGGGCCTATAATGCCTGTCAATATATATATTATCACTGCCATTACACTAAGCATGCTTGAAGACTGCCACTGTGCATTCAGCTTTAGGAGCTTTTACGATGGGGAAATGCAATATAATTCAGGTAGACCATTTGCAAAACACCAGTTCTTGTTGGACTCAAAACAAATTTTGTCTTTACTGTAAGAATGCAAACTAAAGCTCAAGAAAACAATGGAAATTACAGAAAACAAAAATTTTGGTGCAAAAAATACACTAGAAATTTTGGTATTGTTTTTCATTGCACTAACTCTTGAAATAGATAGGTGTTATCTACAATGGGACTGCTTGCAGTTCAACTGATAAAGATTATAAAGTAAAGTTGGCACAAGGAAAAGGGTAGACAGAGCAAGCAGAGAAGGTAAAGGAAAGAAAATTATATCAGTGACAACCTATTTTTTAGAAAAAGTAAATTAACAAAGAAGCTTGGGATAGCCTGTTAATGATAATGACAAAGACATTAACAGGGTTTCACATATTTAATTGATTTCAAGAATGCTTCAAAATGGAACTGTCTTGGCGAGGCATAAATGTAGCTATTTTGAAGACAAGCCACTTAACTAAGCTCAGGACTCAAAGAAAATGACTCCAATATGCTGATAATACAAATGAAATGCTAAGTGTAGAAAATGCATATACATCACAAAATGACTTAATTCAACTTTGTCTACCCAACAATGTGACAATCTTTTACCCTAACATGGCTATATCTGTTAATTGTGAAATGTATGGAGTATTAAACATTTGGATAGCAAAAGTGCAATATACAGGCAATCAGATTAGAAAAATCTGGCAAGTACAGTTATCAGATGATAGAACAATCAAACACCTCAGACCAAAAAAAAAAAAAAAAAAAAAAGAAAAAAAAAAAGAGCAATCAAACAGAGGAACATCGAAATTATATCGTTATTTATGCAAAGAGAGGTACCTTCTGATAAAATTCAATAGTTGATGTACTGCAAACAGTATAACATTGTTAAAGAGGACCAGACCATGAAAGCCCCTTCCACTATCGGCCTTGTTCTGTGGAGATCGTTAACTCATTATTCGAGCATGTTTTTGATGTACTAGAAGAAGTTATGAAAGCTGGCTGTTTAGGAGTTGGAAGTGTTGCAGTTTCACTATCAAGCATGGAAAATACCTTTGACATGTTGGGACGATCATTTGGGTCTTCCTGTACACACAACAGCCCAACATTTACACACTTCAAAAATTCATTCCTCTGGCAAGTTGCGCTTAGTGTTTGGTCCATCAAATCAATTGCCTTATCTTCATTCCACAATCTCCATGCCTGATAAAATTGAAATCGAAAGTGATATGAAACATTGTGTGACAAAAGGACTAATGGGTATGAAAAATTCAACACACTTACATAACCTAAAAGGCTCAGAGCTTCTTCAGAATGATAAAAATCAATGTTTCTTTTTCCACTGATGATCTCAAGTATAACCACACCAAAGCTAAAGACATCAGATTTAACAGAAATAACCCCAAAATTAGCATACTCTGGAGACATATAGCCACTGCAATACAACATATATTGGAAATAGTTAGTGAGCTAATAGTTATGCTATTGCATACCTTTTTCCTCACATAATGTTGAGGGATTGAAAGTTATTCAACAAAAATTAAAGAGCCAAATTTGATGATTATTCCATCGATATAATACTTACTAAGTTCCACATACTTTCTTTGTTTCTTCTTGATCAGTTTGTTTGCCTCCAAATATCCTTGCTAAGCCAAAGTCGGAGATTTTGGGATTTTTTTCCGCATCTAACAAAATGTTGCTTGTTTTCAAATCTCTATGAATAATCCTCAATCTAGAATCTTGGTGAAGATAAAGAAGGCCTCGAGCAATTCCCAAAATAATATTGAAGCGTAAATCCCAGTCCAATACCATGCATAGTGTTCGATCTTGCAAGGTTTACATTTCCCATTTGAAAGCATTATTTAATTGGCTATTTTAAGTTAGTAATTATCAATCAAGATAACATATATACATATATATATATGTGTGTGTGTGTGTGTGTGTGCATAAAATATTTGAAGAAAGTAAGTTTAGAGGCTAACCAAATATGAAAGAGTCCAAGCTTTTGTTAAGCATATATTCATAAAGTAACAACTTTTCTTCTCCTTCTATACAGTAGCCTAAGAGTCTAACAAGATTTCGATGTTGAAGTTTGGCAATCAATATAACCTCATTCTTGAATTCCTCTAAGCCTTGTCCTGAGACGCTTAAGAGCCTCTTTACAGCAATTTCACGTCCTCCTGGAAAGTCACCCTAACAGAAAATTCTCATTGTGTTATCCGCTATTACCAAAAAGGTGGAAGATGCCATGAACTATATATAATTAATTTATGCAGCAAGCAAATGACTATTACCTTGTAAACAGGCCCAAATCCCCCTCTTCCAAGTTTATTTTCATCTGAGAAGTTATTTGTAGCAGCTATTATGCTTTCCAAATCAAAGAAAGGTACATCTATGTCTTTCTTGTCCTCTTCTCTAAATTGATTGGAAGCCATCCAGTCTTTGCCACGTAGCTCATTGTCACAAAATTGTAGGGCTTGATTTTGTTGGGTTTTTCTCTTGTTTTCTGAATTAAAGAGAATTTTTTTTTTTCAAAAATCTCAAAGACAAGTTAATTATAAAAAGGAACTTGATCCTGAGCATTTAAGACTATACTATTTCACCCATATATTTCACCTACATTCTCCTACTTATCCATATGTGACAGCTTTTTATTTTATACTGGACCTCACATGATTGTTTTACCTATAAACTTTTGATACTTAAGGTGGGTGATAAAGGAGAGTAGCAAAAGATGGATGAAGTAGCATTTTCCAAACATTTATTTTTTTTAAAAATAAAAAAAAGGAAATAGCATATGGTTGCACATAGTGCATAATCCACTCCGATACCTTTTCTTTTGGCTGCCCTTCGTCTTCGTAGGTATAGAAAACAAACTATGGTGCATGTGAGAGCAATCGGAACAGTAACACTTGAAATGATTAGAGGCCGTGACATCTTCCACCGTGAAGGCCCTTACGAAAGATTTTTTTAAAAAAAAAGAAAAAAAAAATGGAAAAGGGGCAAAAAGCTATCAGTATGTTTTGCTAGAGAGCATTTTCTTGTAGCAACATTTGATAGATGCATTCTTCATCTACAAAACAAATTTAACTACAACAAGGCACATCCACATATTCATGCAAAAGAAAGTATCCTCACCTTGAACGCAGCTTAAAGTTGAACTATTCCAGCTAAAGTGTCCATTGCAAAGGCACCTTTGCTGTCCATCTCGTGCCTTTTTGCAAGTTGAATTCTGCCAGTCCTTGCAGTCTCCTAGGGACGAAATTCTACAAATTGGCTCTGGTGGTGGATCCCAACTGATCTCTATTTCATCTCTACCTTTGGATGAGACATCAGAACTCCGTCCGCCCTTCTCATCTTTGCAGTGATTGTTCACTTGAAACGGCTTTTCGAGCTTCGGAATTTTCCCTTTTGAATTGTGAGCCTCACAATTGCCTGCACCTTTGGCTTGGATGACAAATGTTTGTGCCTCTGGATTAATGTCAGTGACTCGATAGCTGGTGCCACTAGGTGCCTTAAACCAAACCTGGCCAGTGGTGAGGTTGCATTCGAAATTCATGTACATGGTGGGATCACCACAATTTCGATCAGTGCTCAGGGGATAGGGAACCAGATATGTGCCACAGGGCTTGCAGTCCCTGACTGTTGATTCTGAAAGTAGAATGCAGGCATGTCTTGAATGTCCATTATTAACATTGAAAAACAAAATTTAGCTCAATTGGATACCAAAGGCAGCTTGTTTAGCTAAGGACTCCAAGCCATGTGAAGAAAGATGGATACCCTACGGGTGGGGTGGGTTAACGCGGGTTACCATAAGGTGCGAATTATCTTACATATGAACAAAGTTACCTTGTCAATTATAAGGACATTTTCATAAAATTGGTTAAGATGTATTGTATGTGACAGTCATGATCAAATCAGCCTTGTTGATATGAGTTATATATATATTAGCACCATGCCATTTATCAGGGGTTGTACTCTGAGCATTGGTCCAATGTACCACATAACTTATTAATGCACAAAATAAAATCTTTAAGACGAGTGTTGATATAAATTTTATTAACACGTGCTTATCTGATCATCATCCTACTATATAATATATGTCAACTAGTATTACTTTCTTGTGTTGATTTAATTATACTTAGTGACCAAAAAAACGGAGTTTGTATTCCAAATGTTGGATCGGGCACAACATTATTCCAAAGGCTATATGTTATCAATTTTCTTTATTTAAAAAAAAAAAGAAGAAAAGATCACAACGGCTGAGTGATGTAAGAGTGCTTACAAAGCGAAAATCATAGGGAAGACTGTCCGAAAACTTCACGAGTTAGGTCAATGTCTAAGTTACCCCAACTTGCTCACAAAGCGAAGCACAATAAGCAAAGCAGGAGCCCAAAAGCAATCACTCGCCCAAATATTAATTTTTTTTTTATAAAAAAAATGGAAGTAGGAAAAGTAAAGAAACAGAAAATAAGGAGATAGCATGCACCACGTGCACTTGTGGCTTAGTAGTGGTACAGAGTGTGTTTGGGGTTTTGTTTAGTTTTAAGTTTAAGAGTTAATCTCCTTCGATATAGCAAAAAATAAAATAAAATAAAATATGGAGATAAAAAAAACTTAAAATAAGGGCAAAACAAGAAAGATAATTTGCTTGGTAATGCTTTTGGACCTCCTTAATAACCCCTCAAAAGAACCCTCATGATATGGTGTGAATAGAGTATTTGGGGCTATCAAGGGAGGTCCCAATGCATTTCCCTATTTGCCCCTTGATTTATCTAAAATTCTAGCATTATTCAGGAAATTAAAAAATATATATTTATACCGGAAATGTTTACACGGACGGAGAGGTTACGGCCACCGTCAGCAAACTCCTGAAGATTCGTGAGATCTCCCGTCCAAATCAAACACGGAGGAGTACTATCATTATCATATGAATAAGCCTGGCATTTGCAGTCTTGGCTGCCAAGGCAGATCTTGTCCCTGCATTCACCTTCATTCGTAGCCTGAGTCCGTCTGTCTGGATCTCTCACATTCATCATCATTAGGCTTAAGAACGTGTTGTTCCCGCTACCGTTGCCACACATTGACGACTTTCGTTTGCACCCGCCTGAAAAATCTTCATATCTATTATCCGGTGACTCAGGCTCGAACCCCGGCAAACATTTGCACGCCACGCTATTGTTGATATTACAACTACCAAAGTTTCCACAAGCATTCAACGCGCCACACCGGTCTGGCGGCTCCAGCCAAACTAAAGACCAAGTTTTGTTTCCATCCCATCTCAGAAACTGTATCTCCCCAGTAAAATTTATCACCAGCCTCGTATTGCTATAATAACTAGAATTCCGGGACAGGGCCACCGTACATGAAGCGTATGGCTTACCTCTTCCACAGTAAGCAATAGCTTTATTGCGATTCGAGGTACCACCCGTCACGGTGCTGCTGAAATTTGATAACAAGTTGACTATTGTATAAGGCATTTGACCGGGCTCACTCATCCAATACGACGTCAATGTGTTTTTCCAGATGACGAATTGGTCTTCACTACTTTGATCTCTCTGAAACACGAAGTCACCTGTGGTCGGATCATCGCTGCTTTTCCACGAAGTCAAATTTAGGCCTTCATCCATCTTCATACCCGGAAGAAATGTGTCCGTTGGACTATCAAAGCTCTCCCATAGAGTCTCCCCCAATATATTATCGCTCAAAATGAGGTTCCCAGAATCATCAAGCATCGCCGTCGTATTTTTAGAAGAGGAAGTTTCAACAAGTGCAGACCAGGAAGAATTTCCGTTTCCATCCAATACCTTAAGGTTACCATCTTCTGTGATTGCAAAAGATCCTTTACGGTCAGAAAGTGGGCTATCTCTGTTTGCGACCCACACAACTGTTGGAGGTTTGACGTTGTAATACCAGATCCCAACGTATCTTCGGTGAGTACTCCTGTTTTCATTAGGAGTAAAGAAGCCTAGCTCGAAAATTTCGCCGGTGGAAACAAGAGTGTCTCCTCTTTCATCGCTAATGAAATTGTCGAACGTTATGGTATCTTTAGCAGAGCAATTTTGAAGAGAAGAGTACAGCAAGAACAAGGATAAGAGGATCGGTGGCATGTGATCTACAGACCATGATATGATATATTTTCTTCCTTTGCTTACCATTATGGAAGAACGCTGAGCAGGAATGTGGTTTACTGGAGTAAGCACTTCAATAGTAACTCATTGTGTGGAGGCTACAAATTCCAGAATCCACTTATTTCCCTTCTCAAAAGGATGCCCCAGTGGTGAATTCCCCCATAAGTTGAGGGGGCAATTACAGGGGTGGTTTCTGTTAATTCCAACTTGAATTATTGAAAAGGCAAGCTGGCAGGTTCAGTAAAGATCTTCAAATCATGTTCCTTTTTCCTTTTTTGTTTTCTTTATCGTTTTCTTTTCTGTGGTCCCATAGGTTTTAGCTTTGTCCCTTTCTTTGTGAGAAAGGATATGAGACATGATTTAATTTGCAGGTTTCTACTTAGACTCAGTGCTCCTTTCTTTTTCAAATTTTTATTTGCTCTTAATTAGGAAGGGGCCCATAAAGGATTTGAAACATGGTTATCCACATTTCTATTTACAAAACGACTTTAGCCATTAGTGCTCTTTTTTTTATTATCCACTTTTGTTCTTGATTTGACAAAGATAAAGATTCCCCATTAAGGCTGCTGCTAATTTGTGTTGTCTGCAAATTACACTATATGCAATCACAGTCTGTTAATTGAGCTTATACATATGTGCATCGGAGCTGTACATCATGTTGATCTGCTCGTATAGTACAACATGCAGTCACACTCTTGCATGGATGTTAATTAATTCGGTGTTAGCATAAGCTTATGTCGCTCGGATTTGCTTCTTGATGCAATTTAAGTGATTCTAGCTCAGTGCAGGAGTGATCCAATAGAAATTGTGATCTAAGGCTAAAGTTTGAGATAAGGTCTTCTTGTATCGGGCTGGGGCAAAAAATTTGTTATAAATGGGTTGGGGCCTATAAAGATTGCCTTAATTACTATCCTATTGAGCCAGCCGTAACTCGGTGCACCTACAATGTAGGTCAATGTCTTGGATTTGCATAAGGATTGGCCTCATGACAAATTAAGCATAGGGTTGACAAAATCCGACAAGGCCAAATAACCTGTTAGGTCTCCAAATTTCCACTTGATTTCTGGTATGGAAACATTATTCAACGATTGCTAATTTTCTAATAATTTAAAAATAATTAAATAATAAAATGAAGTGAGTAGTAAGCTCACCCATATTCAGGGATTAATTGAGCCAAAGATCTGAATAACTTGTTAAGGGTGAAAAAAAATAAATAAATAAAGCCCTCAAGGAAGTAGAACAATGGGAGGTTGGGAAGAGAGCAATAGAGAAATTTCTAATATTTAGAGGTGAAATTATGAATACAAGCATGCGAAAAAGTATAGTCTATATTAATATCAGATATATGCAAATGATGATTAGTCTACCAATTGCTCTCTTTAATCTTAGCAATGTTGTATAACTAGAAAATTTAGAGAAGCAAATGCCAAAATGGTAATAATGGATCAATGTAAACTGAAAGCAAAAAAATTATTGAACTCTTGGTTCTTTTATCATTCATGTGTTAACTGTCTCACAGCTCGCACATTAATAGTGTGTGCTACCATATACTCCATCAATTCCTAAAATATTGGTCTCTTTTTTCTTTTGAGATGTTTCAAAATTATTTTTACATTCCAAAAGTTAATAATTCTTTCTATTTCATTTCCTAAAATACCCTTAAATGGATATTCTTTTTTTTTTTTTTTTTCCAAAGTTCTATATACTTGAGGGCAAAATTGAAATGTCAAAACATATATATCGATATGGAAGCATTTAATAGAGGGTTTCTTAAAAAAATGTTTTTTCAACAGGGATAATCAATTAGGAACCGAGAGAGTAATAGTTAAAATACATGCATTTAACAAATATGCATATGCAAGACGATGAAATAAAACTCTATTCATACAAGTCGACAGAAGGCACCCATTAGTCCATTCAAACAGCCCTGCAGTACGTTTCAACCATAAGACGAACAATTTATTGAGGATGGCCATATAAACAGTGGCAGACAGCCGACTTTAAAGGCCTCTTTTATTTTCTTTTTATTTTTTATTTTTTTCCTTTTTGACATAAGACTTTAAAGTTTTTACTAAATACGTGCTGTGATAGGGTTTCGTGATCTTTATCTATGAGGCCAAGGAATATACTGTGCCTGCTATCATCAAAAGAATATTCTAAGTCAAGATAGATAACAAATAATAATGATACTCCGTGTCACATATATAAATAAATTTATTAAAAAGCGTATTAAGATTAATTTAGAATACTAAAGCCTATAATCTGTGCAACGTTGAGCATGATTTAAAGAAAAGGGGGGAATTTTAGATTAGTCAGGCCATCAGCTACTGTTAAATATGAATAACTACTAATTTCTTATTAAATGACTACTAACTTAACTAACAATGACTATTGACTGTAATTATTTTCCAGTAGCCTGATCAATCTAAAATTCTCCTAAGAAAGAAAATGGTTTTGAAAGCATGTGGACGTAATGATTGGAATTTAACTAGCAAATTGCTTTTCTCAACTTATTTTCCATTTCATGAATTTCACAAATTTGATATGACGAAAATTATTTTCTGTCAATCAGTAGGAAAGGGAGTTATTTTTTTTTTTTTGAAATGAAGAAAATTATTGATCCGCACCATTCTTGAAATTAGTGATGACAAATTGACAATTATTTTGGAAAGCCTAACGTTAGTATATATGTTGCAATTCAAAATCCCTCACTTGTTGAGTGAGCAATTTTCAATTCTAGCTTGAAACGGCATTTTGAGCATTGGAATTTTCCCTACTGAATTATGAACCTCACATGCAATTGCCTGCGCCTTTGGCTTGGATGACAAATTTTTGTGCGTTTGGATAAATGTAAGTGACTCTCGGTAGCTGGCGCCATTATAATAGGTGCCTTAAAGCTAACCTGGCCAGTGGATTTGTTGCATTCGAAATTGATGTACATGGTGGGATCACCACAATCTGGTCCAGTGCTCAAGGGGACGATCTCTGTTTGCGACCCATAAAACTGTTCGTGGTGTAATACCAAATCCCAACGTATCTCGCAGAACTACTGGAGTTTTCATTCGGAGTAAAGAAGCCTAGCTCGAAAGTTTCTCCGGCGGAAATGATATATAGTTTCTCCTCTTTCATCAGCGATCGAATTGTTGAAGGGTATGGTATCGATAGCAGAGCAATATAGAAGAGAAGAACAAAACAAGAAGGCGTACAAGGATAGCATCTGATCAATAGACCATGATATGAGAGATTTCTTCCTTTGCTTACCATTATCATGGAAGAATGTTGAGTAGGAATTATGTGAGTTACAGGTGTAGCACTTTACTAGTCATTATGTGCTGGTAACAAATTCTGGAATCCACATGTCAAGAATGGATTTAGATTCTATGGGTTTTTTTCCTTGAAAGGATCTTGTATAATTTTTCTTGGTCATTAGATTATTTGGTTTGTAAATAAACAAAAAAATAAAGACCCGTTAGATCATCAAACCTTTAAGGGCATGAAAAGCCTTATAAAATCCCTACAAAAAAAAAAATAAAAACACATAGAAGATCCAAATCCGTCTAAAGAAGGCCCCACAGTGGGGGAATCTTTCATCCCGGACAACCAACTCCCCCTCCCCAAACAAACAAACAAAAAGGGTTGATTTAGTCAACAAATTCCAAGGTATAACACCCATCCTAAATTGTAAAAATGCCTCTGGACCACTCTCAACAGTACAGTCTCTTTAAAGGATTCCATGATGTGAAATGAAAATAGATTGAGACTGATGTTATTGGTCTTATTACTCTACCTCGGTTGATCTTCATGCCACATCATGAGGATTATATTTTTTTGGGGATTATTGAGGGTCCAATAGTATTACCAATTTTAGAATGCAGGTAGAGATTGTGTAAGTACATAACAAGACGGAAAAAAAAACAAAAAACTGCTATTGGGAGGGCAATACAATAAAATTCTACAATTCCGGTGGGTAATCTTATAGTTCTAACTTGAATTATTGATGAGGCATGCTGGCAGATTCAATCAATGCCATCAAATCATACCTTTTTTTTTTCTTTTCTTTTTTTTTTTGTAATATTTTTCTTTTCTTTCTCGTTTCCTTTTCCATGGTCCCATAGGCTTTGGCTTTCTTTCTCTCCTTACGAGAAAGCATATGGGACATGATTCTACAGGTCGCTATATATGAAAAGATGTTACCACACAGTGCTTCTTTCTTTCTCAACTTTTCTTCTTATCTGAATTAGGAAGAGGCCCATAAAGGCTGCTACTAATTATCTGCAATGCATAGTGCTCTACAGCTCTACCAGTTTCATCATGTTGACCTGCTCTTGTATTCTACGACATGCAGTCATAGTCTTGAATGGTTGTTGTCTTGTTGAGTGATTTGAGAACCCCAAAAACTACTTCTGGCTATGCTTAAAATTAAGTCTTAGTGCACCTGATATGTAGGTCCGTTATAGGAATGCCCTAGGATTGACCCATGGCAATTCTAGCTTAGTATCCTCCACAGAGGCCAAGGGTTGACAAAATTTGACCAGACCAAATTACCTCTAGGATCTATTTGGATCTTAAAAAGAGTAAGGAAACTGAGAGGAAAATGTTGAAATTGATCTATGTTGAAATGGATTACTCTCTCTAGCATTCAGGGGCGAAGCCATGATTTATCTCCAATGAGGGCACTGTGCTATGATTCTGTGAAATGGGAATTGGGAACTGAAAGTTCTGGAAAACTTTTTTTTTTTTTTTTTTGAAAAAGTTACTTTTTAGTAATCATTTGTCAATTTAATACCAAAAAGGATATTGTGTCAACTTATTACAAATTGGCTGTAAATAAGCTTTAAAATGACTACGACTTTCCTCTTTTTGGCATTATGTTGAGAAATAGTCATCAAATGGTAATATCTCTCCAAAAAAAAAAAAAAAGAACCAATGGGGGCATGTGCCCCCAAAGGCCCCCCTTGGCTCCGCCAGTGCTAGCATTTATAAATTTCCCTTTATGGCCCTTTCTGATTGTTCTTTCTAAGATCCAATCAGAGACTGATGTAGGACAGATCAGCAAGGTGGGATCTTCAAATAAAATGGATTAAAATTTAAAAAGGATAGATACCTAGGAATGACTCACTAAGGGCAACGAAATCACTTAACGTCGCTAATTGCAGAATCACTCACTTGACGTCGAAAATTCCCAAGGACATTGGGATAGGTTGTTTTCGAAGAAGTTGGATGACTAACAAAAAGGTGAAATGGAAGCGAAAATCAATGGTCTGAACCTTCTAGTAATTAGTCTTTTGTTTAGGACTATGCTTGACTTGAAATTCGTCTGTCATACATCAGGTTAGGAAATTAAAGGCCGAAAATGAATATAAAGTAATGGCCGGCAGTCATTCTTCTGAATTAAAATCATTTGTGACCCATTTAATAAGGAATTAACTGGTAACAATTAGTCACTAGCTTCACGATGCTACCCCTTTTTCTGGTAATAGTTTAGCAAAAATAAAAATTTTGATATATTACAGTCCACCAAACTAATGTGACAATTAGATAACATAATAAAGTTACTTTTGGATCTATAATGCTGTCAAGAATTTTTATTTTTATTTTTAAAATTTTTATCACTGCTATTAAACTAACCACGCTTGAAGACTGCGACCATATATTTAACTTTAGGAGCTTGTACAAAGGGGAAATGCAACATAATTCAGGTAGACCCTTTGCAAAACACCAGTTCTTGATGGGCTAAACAGCTTAACAATTTTTGACTTCATTGTCAGAATGCAAACTAAAGCTCAAAAAACATAGAAATGAAAGAAATAAAAATCTTAGTACAAAAACATATTGAAATGTGAAATTGGCAAGGAAATTATATATCAATGGCAGTCTATTTTTTCATAAAAGGTCAATTAACAAAGAAGGGATAGCCTGTCAGTGATTATGACAAAGACATATAGGTAACTGGGTAATACATAATTGATTGGTTTCAAGAATACATCAAAAATGGAATGCCAGATGGTAATTAATAATGCATCAATTTAAATTGAAAGAGAAAAAAATTGTTGGATCCATATTTCTTTTATCGACTTTCCAAAAGCTTGTGCATGTGTACTGAAAGAGGAGTGTGATGGGGTCGGGCGACCTTTATCTATGGGGCCTAGGCCGAAGGGATATCCCATCCCTGCTATCATCAAAAGAATATTCCAAGTCATTATCAACTAGTGATGATATCACAGGATTCACTAATTGCGTAAATGTAAGACTAATATCTTCCACATTAAAAATAAAAAAAAAACAAAAGGAAAAATGTCCAAAATCCCCCTAAAAAATAAAATCATATCCAAAAACTCCATTAAATATTTTTCCCATCTATCTAATCCAAAAAATCAAAAATCATATCCATTAACTCTGACCAGTAAACTTTCTATTTACTGCTATTAAAAAAAAAAAGTGATCTGACTAAAATACCTTATTCAACAATTAATATGTTTAATAACAAAATGGCCATTTAATTGAATTTCCCCTTTGGCACCCTTTCTTCAATTTATATATCTTTGGTTCTTTTCCTCCATTATCGAAGCAAGAAGAAGGGGCAAAAGCGAAAATTCAGTTGAATGACCATTTTTGTTATTAAACATATTAATTTTTGAATAAGGGTATTTTAGTCAAATCATTTTTTACTTTTAGCAGCAGTAAACAAAAAGTTAATTAGTTAGAGTTAATGGATATGATTCTTGGTTTTTTTTTTTTTTTTTTTTTTTTTTTTGATTAGATGGATAGGAAGAATATTTAATGGGGTTTTTGGATATAATTTTATTTTTGAGGGAGGTTTTAGATATTTCCCCCCCAAAAAAAAAAGCTATATGGGATACCGCTACTTAGGCAGATGGGTTACGGCACCGCAGCAATGCTGAGTTAGCATTCTATTAGGCTCTTGGCTTTAATCAAACTCAAGACTAACCTGTAAATGAGTCGTAGTTGAGATACAACGGGTGTAGTAGGGATAGGATAGGTTAGGGATTCAACTACCCTCCAATATAAACAAAAAAAAAAACACTTAAGACCAACCTTTCTCATTATCCCATATTAGATGCTGCAATTCCTCAATGAGATTCATCAAAAGCCTTGTATATATTGTTATAATTGGACGACGATAAAAATATATATGACTAGGCATTTGATTTGAGCTAAAGAATTTACTTGATTTCCCACTCCTCCAATACCAGTCAATCTTTTCCAGAATCTGTCCGTCATCACGAATTTTCCATTGAAGTCAATTGTACACTAGGGGTTTTATCCACCTTCATACTAGAAAGAATTTTATATTAAGGTTATGAAGGCTATCCCATAGAATTTTATAAATTCCGATTACACATATCCACTGATCTAGACAGAGGGGTGAATAGGTCTTTTCAAAAATTAGCGGATAAATTAGATAATTCAATAAACTTTACACATTAAAAGAATAAATCTATCATCTTGAATTAACAAATTCAACAATTCAAAAAATAATAGATATCATCACAAATAATAGTGAATATTCTAAAAAATGATATTTCAAGAATTTCTAAGAATTAATCTTATTAAACCTTTAGGAGTGGACCAAATAGCCTAGGGCCTCTTGCTTTGCTAAGCAAGTAGTCATAGGTCCAACTCTTACCACTCCCCCTCAAAGCCGCTCCTATGGACTTTATACTATAATTGCCCATGCATGTGAGATGAGGGGCTGCATGTGCCCAAGGGGATTAATTAGTTGGGTGTAAAAACATCTGGAACCTTCCCATATCAACAAAAAAAATAAAATAAAAAAAAGGGAAAAAAAATTGATTTTATAATATCAACTATAATGATGACACCAATATTTTAAATATTCTAATGGCAATAGATTTATACCTTTAATACTATGTAAAATTTGTTGAACGTCGAATTTCAAATTCAACACCCAAATAGGCCCCAAATAGTACAATGATACTGTTTTTGGGTCTACAATGCTATCAAAAATATTTGTGCCACAGTTGAATGAAACAAAAGTTGATTGAATTGCAAGATTTTTTTTCTAATATACAACGCGATGAGTTTTTATGAAAACCTTATATATTTTTTATTAAATCTTAAAGTGTAAAATAAGTGGAGGATGAAAAGCAAGTTTTTGGGTGCCAATAGAGGCCTCCTTAGAGTTCGGCTTTTCTATTTTTTGTACTCAGTACATAATAAGACTAATAATTGAACATCCCTGAATTTGGTTCTGTGCCCCAATTTTCAATTTTTTTGGTCTTGGTCACTAGACTGGTAATTGAACGTCTCCACATCTGGTTCCTATTTGACCATTATGGCCTTTTGGGGATTGGTTTGAGACTAAAAATTAAGGATTCTAACATGTTTATTAAGGCCTGATTAAGATTAATTAAGTTTTCAAAATCCCATTCGTTGTGTCTATTCTAGAGGTCCCAAGGTGCAAAAACAAAGAGGATACATCAAGTAATGAATCCATTGGGGAATTTCCAATGAACCCTGATGTTAGATTCAACCCAATATATATATGATGTCCCAATGAAAAGAAGTAATAGGCCTCAGGTACAATGCCATGCTGCACCCACATGATGAGGATTTTCGACAGGGGAAGAACATCTATAGCGAGTAGACCTATCTTCAGTATGATAGAGATGTGACCTGCTAGTTGTTTGAAAGAAAATTGCTTCCACCCAACAAATTTTTTATTTTTTTCCTAAAAAATTACATGTAATTCCTATACTCCTTAGCCTAAGCCAATACTCCATATACGTTAGGTTGTACAGAAATTTACCCCTTTTTATTCTAATGCTGATTTTTTTTTTTTTGAACAAATAAATTAATTAATTAGTTAAAACCAGGATGCATAAGTAATTAAATGAATGATATTATTTTAAGAGAAGAAATTAGAAAACCGTATATGATATTTTGCAGGAAAAAGGCTTAGAGAGCATTATTGTCCGCACATTTAAAATAAAAACTTTATTGGGTGTCTTACCTTTCCTCTACATCTTTTGATTAGAACAAAATCATATATCCTCGTAATTCAATATTGGTTGTGACAATCAAACGTTTTCCAAGGGGCAAGGGCTTGTTGATGTGTTGATTGGTAATCTCATTTATGATCATAGCTAAGTGGAACAAGAGAAACCAGCACGAATTTTTGTTTTGCTTGTATCTCCACTTGTTTTGCCGTGTTAAGTCTTCTTAGCATTAAAGATAGATTAGACTGTTTGATAGCCATAATACATGGCTGTGGCTTTGCACTTGACCCCAACTACTCTCTACCATTCGTATATCTTTCATGTTGTCGCTGACATTAACCAAAAGCTTCCTTGATCGTAGTCACAAATCGTAAGTTTACAGTAGTGGTAATTTTAAAGACATCTTGGGAATAGAGATGTCCTCTTCTTTTTTTCTTTTTTTTTTTAAAGCATAAAAATTAAAAGGAATTATAGAATCATCCCGTTATAAGCAAATAACTACAAATCAATACAATTTACTAGTAAATACAAATAGATAACTACTAACTTAATCAATAACGACTAAGAAGTTATTAGCTTAATTTCAATTAAATTAATTTTGTGCGATTATCTTAATTTCTATTTGAACAAAGTTGAAACATATATATATTGGTCTAGGGATGGGATTCTAGAGACAAAGTTTTTATGCGGTGGCAAAGCCGGTAATTTATTCTTGGAGGGTCAAGAATCAAGACTAATGATAAGTTAAAATTTTTTTTTCCCCCACTATACAATAACAAGAAAAATTAAAATAGTGAATTGAAGATATTTGCATACTCAACGATTAATATTTGAACAATGTCCCCCCAACCTCAAAAAGACTACTCACAACTTTATTTTTCCATATCCTATGTGAACAAACCAACTAAGCTATAACATAGTCCAATCAACCAAGCTACGAATATCACGACCAAGGTATCAACTGTAAATATAAAAATTACAGTTCAAAAATATGAAATCAGCAAAATTAAAGTAGAACTGTAGAAGAATGAAAAACTAAAGAATTTTAATTTTTGTGTAGGATAAAAAGTGAAGATATCAATTCAAGAAAACCTTAAAATATAAATAAATTTGGGTCAAATAAGACCTCACGGGCCCAAAGGGTCAAAATATATTTTAGGAATGGTCAAATTTAAAAATATTATACACTTAGTACAAGAAAACAAATTTTTTTTTTAAAAAAAAATTAGGAAGGTTAAAATATATATTAGGGAGGGTCAAAGGAGGACTCAATCAATTCATATTTCCATCCTTTTGGGGGCACTGTCTCCATCAATATGAAAATTGCAACCATTGTGGGGGCAAGTTGTGCATAAAAGCATTCTCATAATTCAATATTGATTGCGACAACGAACATTTTTTTCTAGGCAGCCGAGAAGACTCACTTGCGTGTTGATCACTGGTAGCTAGCCTCATCAATGACCATAGCCCCAAGTGGTTTAATTTGTAGTGAATTGATAAGTCGTCTCTCCTTGATATCCATGCATCACTATTCATAGTCGCATATGTATATCTCTAACCATTAAGATTATTCAGAGAATTTGATAGTGATGAAGGACAAGGATTTTTCTTGAGTTTTATAATTCATTTTTAACCAAGTCAGGACCTTATTTGCTTATTTTTACGAGTTTTTAATTAATTAAGATCTAATTTGTAAATTTTGGGTCCTTTTAGGATACCATATTCAATACTTAAGGTCAATTTTAAAATTTCTAATATTTAGTAGAGTTTTATGGAGCCTATATTTCAGCTTTAAATTATAAAACCAATAATATATTGTTCAGTCAAGACAACTCCTGATCTACACATCGTTAGCATACAGAGAGAGAGACAGAGAAAACAAGTTTTATTGATATGAAGAGGTACTGGGATGTTTGTATACTAATTGAAGGTGCAGATGCCCCTTCAGTCAAGACAAAGATGGAGCTGAATAGCCTAGTGTTTACACCAGAATTTTACCCGTCTAGTAAGACGGTAAAAAATAGACCAGGGAATTACATATATAGAATTGTTGAGCACCCGCTTATGGTTAAGCGGGTGGATCTAGGAATTACATACTCTAAGTCAGCGGTGCTATTGTTTAAGTATAATTTCTGCATCACATGCTTCCAGCCTCCCACACAAGAAGACAGCACGTGTCTTCGTATGATAAATCAAACCCAAATAGTCTTGAGACCACAAGTGAGTATCAGGTGACACAACAAATTTGGGCCAATTGGGCCTCAACTCTATTGGAACACGATCTTAAAAATTAGCGAGCGGTTGTAAGTTTGTAAACCTTTAGTGTTATTTGCTCATCCACTTGTTTTAATTTTTAAAATTTTATAAAAAATGTAAAAGGTTTTTATAAAAATAGTCATGAAATTCACTAAAAAATATCATTTTAAACAACTTTATAAAAAAAAAAGGTTTTTTTAAAATTTATTGTTTAAGTATAAGTTCTGGCCAAAAATCCACATAAACAACAGATTTTAGAAAAACATTCTTTTATGAAATTATTCAAAATGATGTTTTTTAGTGGACTACACAACTGATATTCGTAAAATCCTTTTTATATTTTTTATATAATCTTAAAAATTAAAATAAGTGGATGTGAAAATAACATTGAGGGTTGGAACAACCGCTCTCAGAAAATAATTATGGTTGGGTCGGTTTAGAGAGTGGACTGTGCTAATACCCCTTGGGTTTCTGGAGTGGATTGGGCATCAGCAGCCAAGTCCAACTTAAGGTGGGGTCCGACCAGACATTACTTGGCTGTGGAGAAAGGGCTCCTTACTTCCACTCATCTTTTGGCATGTGTATGAGATGTGATTGTATGCATGCAACCCCATCTCATTCTGTTCTTGCGTTAACATTGAATTCTTACGTTTTCTCATTCCTTTTCAATAGACAGGTCATCTAAATTTCTAGAATTATGTACAAAAAGCTCCTAAGATCGAGCTCGGGTTGATTTTTTTGAAGTTGGCTATGAAGTGAAGATCTTTCATAAGAGTTCATAAGTGACCTCAAATGGCTTGAACTTCACATTCTGGTAATTAGTCTTGGAATTTTTAAATCATATATCCAGGAATAGGATTGTAATATACATGTTGAAAAATGAATTCAATTAAAGTAGTGGGGACAGTCATTGTTCTGCACATCTTTTGTGATCTCCGTGTTTCATTCGGAATTGTAACTCTTAAACAATTATTCACCTTCGCCAATGACACAATAACTTAATTAGTAGTATTCTCCTCACATATTGAGTGAGTGAATCAGGTTCGAGCTAATGTAGAAGCGTTGATAACTTCATACCCATTTGTCAATATTGGGGAGTTAAGGGTATGGGTAAATTCTATCGATTGTCCAAAAAACAAAACAATTGTTCACCTTCAATTTCATGATGTTATGCCTTTTTTCTGGTAATAGTTTAGCGAAACGAATTTAATATTTCATACATTAATTAAAGTCCACTAAACTAATGTGAAAACTAAATAAAACAATAATGGTATTTTGGGCCTATAATGCCTGTCAATATCTATATTATCACTGCCATTACACAAGCATGCTTGAAGACTGCCACTATGCATTCAACTTCAGGAGCTTTTACGAAGGGGGAATGCAATATAATTCAGGTAGACCATTTGCAAAACACCAGTTCTTGTTGGACTCAAAACAAATTGTCTTTACTGTCAGAATGCAAACTAAAGCTCAAAAAAACAATGGAAATTACAGAAAACAAAAATTTTGGTGCAAAAAATACACTAGAAATTTTAGATTTTGTTGCCTTAGTAGGTCTTGGTATGGTTTTTCACTGCACTAACTCTTGAAATAGACAGGTGTAGATAACAATGGGACTACTTGTGCTACTACTGATAAAGATTATAAAGTAAAGTTGGCACAAGGAAAAGAGTAGACAGAGCAAGCAGAGAAGGTAAAGGAAAGAAAATTATATCAGGGAAAACCTATTTTTCAGAAAAAGTAAATTAACAAAGAAGCTTGGGATAGCCTGTTAATGATTATGACAAAGACATTAACAGGGTTTCACATATTTAATTGATTTCAAGAATGCTTCAAAATGGAACTGTCTTGGCTGGGCATAAATGTAGCTATTTTGAAGACAAGCCACTTAACTTGGCTCAGGACTCAAAGAAAATGACTCCAATATGCTGATAATACAAACGAAATGCTAAAGTGTAGAAAATGCATATAAATCACAAAATGACTTAATTCAACTTTGTCTACCCAACAATGCGACAATCTTTTACCCTAACGTGGCTATATCTATTAATTGCGAAATGTATGGAGTATTAAACATTTGGATAGCTAAAGTGTAATATACAGGTAATCAAATCAGAAAAATCTGGCAAGTACAGTTATCAGATAGAACAATCAAACACCTCAGCCCAAAAAAAAAAGAGCAATCAAACAGAGGAACATCGAAATTATATCGTTATTTATGCAAAGAGAGGTACCTTCTGATAAAATTCAATATTTGATGTACTGCAAATAGTATAACATTGTTAAAGAGGACCAGACCATGAAAGCCCCTTCCACTATCGGCCTTGTTCTGTGGAGATCGTTAACTCATTATTCGAGCATGTCTTTGATGTACTAGAAGAAGTTATGAAAGCTGGCTGTTTAGGAGTTGGAAGTGTTGTAGTTTCACTGTCAAGCATGGAAAATACCTTTGACATGTTGGGACGGTCATTTGGGTCTTCCTGTACACACAACAGCCCAACATTTACGCACTTCAAAAATTCATTCGTCTTGCAAGTTACGCTTAGTATTTGGTCCATCAAATCGATTGCCTTATCTTCATTCCACAATCTCCATGCCTGATAAAATTGAAATCGAAAGTGATATGAAACATTGTGTGACAAAAGGACTAATGGGTATGAAAAATTCAACACACTTACATAACCTAAAAGGCTCAGAGCTTCTTCAGAATGATAAAAATCAATGTTTCTTTTCCCACTGATGATCTCGAGTATAACCACACCAAAGCTAAAGACATCAGATTTAATAGAAATAACCCCAAAATTAGCGTACTCTGGAGACATGTAGCCGCTGCAATACAACATATATTGGAAATAGTTAGTGAGTTAGTAGTTATGCTATTGCATACCTTTTTCCTCACATAATGTTGAGGGATTGAAAGTTATTCGACAAAAATTAAATAGCCAAATTTGATGATTATTCCATCGATATAATACTTACTAAGTTCCGCATACTTTCTTTGTTTCTTCTTGATCAGTTTGTTTGCCTCCAAATATCCTTGCTAAGCCGAAGTCGGAGATTTTGGGATTCTTTTCCACATCTAACAATATGTTGCTTGTTTTCAAATCTCTGTGAATAATCCGCAATCTAGAATCTTGGTGAAGATAAAGAAGCCCCCGAGCAATTCCCGAAATAATGTTGAAGCGTAACTCCTAGTCTTGTACCATGCATAGTGTTCGATCTTGCAAGGTTTACATTTCCCATTTAAAAGCATTATTTAATTGGCTTAACAGATATACATATATATGTGTGTGTGTGTGTGTTTGTGTGTGTGTGTGTGTGCATAAAATATTTGAAGAAAGTAAGTTTAGAGGCTAACCAAATATGAAAGAGTCCAAGCTTTTGTTAGGCATATATTCATAAAGTAACAACTTTTCTTCTCCTTCTATACAGTAGCCTAAGAGTCTAACAAGATTTCGATGTTGAAGTTTGGCAATCAATATAACCTCATTCTTGAATTCCTCTAAGCCTTGTCCTGAAACGCTTAAGAGCCTCTTTACGGCAATTTCACGTCCTCCTGGAAACTCACCCTAACAGAAAATTCCCATTGTGTTGTCCATTATTACCAAAAAGGTGGAAGATGCCATGAACTATATATAATTAATTTATGCAGCAAGCAAATGGCTATTACCTTGTAAACAGGGCCAAATCCTCCTCTTCCAAGTTTATTTTCATCTGAGAAGTTATTTGTAGCAGCTACTATGCTTTCCAAATCAAAGAAAGGTACATCTATGTCTTTCTTGTCCTCTTCTCTAAATTGATTGGAAGCCATCCAGTTTTTGCCACGTAGCTCATTGTCACAGAATTGTAGGGCTTGATTTTGTTGGGTTTTTCTCCTGTTTTCTGAATTAAAGAGAATTCCTTTTTTTAAATCTCAAGGACAAGTTAATTATAAAAAGGAACTTGATCCTAAGCATTTAAGACTATACTATTTCACCCATATATTTCACCTACATTCTCCTACTTATCCATATGTGACAGCTTCTCCTTATTTTATGCTGGACCCCACATGATTGTTTTACCTATACACTTTTGATACTTAAGGTGGGTGGTAAAGGAGAGTGGCAAAAGATGGGTGAAGTAGCATTTTCCAAACATTTATATTTTTTAAAGAGAAAAAAAAGGAAATAGCATATGATTGCACATAGTGCATAATCCACTCTGATACCTTTTATTTGACTGCCCTTCGTCTTCGTAGGTATAGACAACATACTATGGTGCATGTGAGAGCAATTGGAACAATAACACTTGAAATGATTAGAGGCTGTGACATCTTCCACGGTGAAGGCCCTTACGAAAGATTTTTTTTTAAAAAAAAAAGAAAAAAAAATGGAAAAGGGGCAAAAAGCTATCAGTATGTTTTTCTAGAGAGCATTTTCTTGTAGCAACATTTGATATATGCATTATTCATCTACAAAACAAATTTAACTACAAGGAGGCACATCCACATATTCATGCAAAAGAAAGTATCCTCACCTTGAACGCAGCTTAAAGTTGAACTGTTCCAGCTAAAGTGTGCATTGCAAAGGCACCTTTGCTGTCCATCTCGTGCTTTTTTGCAAGTTGAATTCTGCCAGTCCTTGCAGTCTCCTGGGGACGAAATACTACAAATTGGCTCTGGTGGTGGATCCCAACTGATCTCTATTTCATCTCTACCTTTGGATGAGACATCAGAACTCGGTCCGCCCTTCTCATCTTTGCAGTGATTGGTCACTTGAAACGGCTTTCCGAGCATCAGAATTTTCCCTCTTGAATTGTGAGCCTCACAATTGCTTGCACCTTTGGCTTGGATGACAAATGTTTGTGCCTCTGGATTAATGTCAGTGACTCGATAGCTGGTGCCATTAGGTGTCTTAAACCAAACCTGGCCAGTGGTGAGGTTGCATTCGAAATTCATGTACATGGTGGGATCACCACAATCTCGTTCAGTGCTCAAGGGATAGGGAACCAGATATGTGCCACAGGGCTTGCAGTCCCTGACTGTTGATTCTGAAAGTAGAATGCAGGCATGTCTTGAATGTCCATTATTAACATTGAACAACAAAATTTAGCTCAATTGGGTACCAAAGGCGGCTTGTTTAGCTACGGACTCCAAGCCATGTGAAGAAAGATGGATACCCTATGGGTGGGGTGGGTTAACGCGCGTTACCATGAGGTGCGAATTATCTTACATATGGACAAAGTTACTTTGTCAATTAGTAGCATGCCATGTATTAGGGGTTGTACTCTGAGCATTAGTCCAATATACTACATAACTTATTAATGCACAAAATAAAATCTTTAATACGAGTGTTGATATAAATTTTATCAACACGTGCTCATCTAATCATCATCCTACTATATAATATATATCAACTAGTATTACTTTCTCGTGTAGATTTAATTATACTTAAGTGACCAAAAAAACGGAGTTTGTATTCCAAATGTTGGATCGGCACAACATTATTCCAAAGGCTATATGTTATCAATTTTCTTTATTAAAAAAAAAAAAAGGGATCACAACGGCTGAGTGATGTAAGGGTGCTTACATAGCGAAAATCATAGGGAAGACTGTCCGAAAACTTCAAGAGTTAGGTCAACGTGTAAGTTACCCCAACTTGCTCACAAAGCGAAGCACAATAAGCAAAGCGGGAGCCCAAAAGAAATCACTCGCCCAAATATTAATTAAAAAAACATGGAAGAAGGCCGGAAAAGTGAAGAAACAGAAAATAAGGAGATAGCATGCACCACGTGCACTTGTGGCTTAGTAGTGGTACAGAGTGTGTTAGGGGTTTTGGTTAGTTTTAAGTTTAAGAGTTGGATCTCCTTCGATATAGCAAAAAATAAAATAAAATAAAATACGGAGATAAAAAAAATTAAAAAAGGGGCAAAACAAGAAAGATAATTTGCTTGGTAATGCTGTTGGACCTCCTTAATAACCCCTCAAAAGAACCCTCATGATATGGTGTGAATAAAGTATTTGGGGCTATCAAGGGAGATCCCAATGCATTTCCCTATTTGCCCCTTAATTTATCTAAAATTCTAGCATTATTCAGGAAATAAAAAAAAGGGGGATTTGGCCATTAGTCAAGAAACTACATCTTATTTAGCAATTAGTCACCTAACTTTTTTCCTGAGTCAATTAATCCATTTTACCTTTATTTGACAAAAAGGCCCCTAATTTACTAACTAATCTACACCTGTACCATTCCTTCAAAACACAATACCCATTCTACAGACGACTCATGGGTTTGTCTTGGTGATTCTGAGGTGGGGTGCTCAGTGGGGTTCTCGATGGTGATCCTTGTAGCCGTGAAGGAATTTCCATAGAAACACTCCTCCTAATCGGATAGATCTTGCTCTAAATCTGATGAATCTTATAGCCGACAAAGTTCCAGATCTCTCGCTCCTGTTCTTCTGGCTTGCTGCTATTGTTAGGTGAGTTCTGTCTCTAAATCTGATGGATCTTATAGCCGACGAAGCTCCAAATCTCTCGCTCCTGCTCTTCTAGCTTACTTCTGTTGTTAGGTGAGTTCTATCTCCAAATCTGATGGATCTTATAGCCAACGAAGCTCTAGATTTCTCGCTCCTGCTCTTCTGGCTTGCTGCTATTGTTAGGTAAGTTTTGTCTCGGAAGACGGCCGATCCGCTTATGGAAGTAGCTGCTAGCTTCACCTGAGTTCCCACCCAAGGATTGTAGTAATTTTGTTTTTAACTCAAACTAAAAAGTCGGGGTTTTGGTTTAAAGGATATAAATCGATCGCCTTTTCTTGTACTGAAAGGGGTGCCCAACCTTTTAGAAAGGGGTAGTTCCCTAACAGCAGGATTAGCTTCTCGAGAATGTATCCTAGGGTTCGTTCTTTTCTCATAGCTTAATAAAGAAAGCTAAAGTTAAAGAGTAGTCCTCCTACGTTCCAACACCTGTGAAGTCATCTCTCTTCAAAATGTTCAGTTGATTGGCACATGGTTCCACCCTTAGGCAATCAAGCAGTTGTGGAAGGTGACATGGGTGGTATAGAACAAATAGGCATTAACATCGATGATGAACTGAGAACCAACGGACTCATCCCCGTCTCATCCAATTCATTGGTTGTAAAAGACTTGGTAAAGTAGTAAACTTTTATTACTTCATTGTAAAATTTACTTCATAAAGTAGTAAAATTTTACTACTTTGTAAAGTAGTAAAATTTTACTACTTCACTATAAAATTTATTAATTCGTCAAGTAGTAAAATTTTACGGTTTTAATTTTTTTAATAATTACCTAATCAATATGGATATTTTTTCGAAGATGTCGACGAGTAGGTTCCAAAAATATGATTTTTTTTAAAAAATAGATATGTATATTATAAGTTTTAAGCTTTTAAAAATTATAATACTAAAAGATTAAGTTAGTTACATAGGGTGCCCTTAATAACAAAAAGGGAATGCCCTTAGTAATAATAAGGGTAAACCTGGTATTTTAAAAAAAAGTGTGACTAATTGATAAATAAGTTCAGTCTCCTTGATTAATTGACTTAAAAAAACTTTTACTTGATTAATTGCCAATATTTTATCAAAAAGTGGACTAATTGCCAATTTCCCCTAAAAAAATATATATATTTATACCGGAAATGTTTACACGGACAGAGAGGTTACGGCCACCGTCAGCATACTCCTGAAGATTTGTGAGATCTCCCGTCCAAATCAAACACGGAGAAGTACTATCATTATCATATGAATAAGCCTGGCATTTGCAGTCTTGGCTGCCAAGGCAGATCTTGTCCCTGCATTCACCTTCATTCGTAGCCGCAGTCTGTCTGTCTGGTTTTCTCACATTCATCATCATTAAGCTTAAGAACGTGTTGTTCCCGCTACCGTTGCCACACATTGACGACTTTCGTTTGCACCCACCTGAAAAATCTTCATATCTATTATCCGGTGACTCAGGCTCGAACCCCGGCAAACATTTGCACGCCACGCTATTGTTGATATTACAACTACCAAAGTTTCCACAAGCATTCAACGCGCCACACCGGTCTGGCGGCTCCAGCCAAACTAAAGACCAAGTTTTGTTTCCATCCCATCTCAGAAACTTTATCTCCCCAGTAAAATTTATCACCAGCCTCGTATTGCTATAATAACTAGAATTCCGGGACGGGGGCGTCGGCAAACATGAACCGTATGGCTTACCTCTTCCACAGGAAACAGCAGGTTTATTGGGATTCGAGGTAGCACCCGTCACGGAATTCGTGCTGCTGAAATTTGATAACAAGTTGGCTATTGTATAAGGCATTTGACCGGGCTCACTCTTCCAATACGACGTCAATGTGTTTTTATAGATGACGAATTGGTCTTCACTACCTTGAAATCTCTGAAACACGAAGTCACCTGTGGTCGGATCATCGATGCTTTTCCACGGAGTCAAATTTAGGTCCTCATCCATCTTCATACCCGGAAGAAATGTGTCAGTTGGACTACCAAAGCTCTCCCATAGAGTCTTCCCCAATATATTATCGCTCAAAATGAGGTTCCCAGAATCATCAAGCATCGCCGTCGTATTTTTAAAAGAGGAAGTTTCAACAACTGTAGACCAGGAAGAATTTCCGTTTCCATCCAATACCTTAAGGTTGCCATCTTCTGTGATTGCAAAAGATCCTTCACCGTCGGAAAGTGGGCGATCTCTGTTTGCGACCCACACAACTGTTCGAGGGTTGACTTTGTAATACCAGATCCCAACGTATTTTCGGTGAGCACTCGAGTTTTCATTAGGAGTAAAGAAGCCTAGCTCGAAAATTTTGCCAGTGGAAACAAGAGTTTCTCCTCTTTCATCGCTTATGGAATTGTCGAACGTTATGGTATCCTTAGCAGAGCAATTTTGAAGAGAAGAGTACAGCAAGAACAAGGATAAGATGATCGGTGGCATGTGATCTACAGACCATGATATGATATATTTTCTTCCTTTGCTTACCATTATGGAAGGACGCTGAGCAGGAATGTGGTTTACTGGAGTAAGCACTTCAATAGTCACTCATTGTGTGGAGGCTACAAATTCCAGAATCCACTTATTTCCCTTCTCAAAAGGATGCCCCAGTGATGAATTCCCCCATAAGTTGAGGGGGCAATTACAGGGGTGGTTTCTTTTAGTTCCAACTTGAATTATTGGAAAGGCAAGCTGGCAGGTTCAGTAAAGATCTTCAAATCATGTTCCTTTTTCTTTTTTTGTTTTCTTTTTCGTTTTCTTTTCTGTGGTCCCATAGGCTTTGGCTTTGTCCCTTTCTTTGTGAAAAAGAATATGAGACATGATTTAATTTGCAGGTTTCTACTCAGACTCAGTGCTCCTTTCTTTTTCAAATTTTAATTTGCTCTTAATTAGGCAGGGCCCATTAAGGATTTGAAACATGGTTATCCACATTTCTAT
This sequence comes from Liquidambar formosana, assembly GCA_039720395.1. NCBI lineage: Eukaryota > Viridiplantae > Streptophyta > Magnoliopsida > Saxifragales > Altingiaceae > Liquidambar > Liquidambar formosana. Next base: position 110,718 of record JBBPBK010000334.1, read on the forward strand.
TTACAAAACGACTTTAGCCATTAGTGCTCATTTTTTATTGTCCACTTTTGCGTGTTCTTGATTTGACAAAGATAAAGATTCCCCATTAAGGCTGCTGCTAGTTTGTGTTGTCTGCAAATTACACTATATGAAATCACAGTCTGTTAATTGAGCTTATACGTGTACATACGTGCATCAGAGCTGTACATTATGTTGATCTTGTTGGATTTTGTAAGGTAGAACAATGAAGGATTTCCCTACTGTCATTAGACTATTTATCACATGTAAGAGTTTGGGAAGGAGAGAATACATACGTACTGTTTGTTTTATTATATCCATATCATTTCTTGCTAGTAATATATCATCAACATATAATGATAATATTGCTAACTTTTCTTTGGACTTTAATATATATACACAATGATTTAGCGGACTCATCTCATATCCTAATCCAAGGATAGCTTGGTAGAACTTCAAGTACCATTGTCTTAAAGATTGTTTGAGTCCATATAGAGATCTTTTTAGTTTACAGACTTTATTCTCATGTTCCTCAACTTGAAAACCTTCAGGTTGATTCATGTAGATGTCTTCCTTTAATTCTCCATTGAGGAATGCGGTTTTGACATCCATTTGATGTAGCTCTAGATCTAATCTAGCCACAATTGACATGAGAATTTTAATGGATGTAAATTTCGCCACAGGCGAATATGTATCCACAAAGTCTATACCGGGTTTTTGTGTGTAACCCTTTGCCACTAATCTCCCTTTATATTTATCCAAAGTTCCATCTGCTCTTAATTTCTTTTTGAGATCCCACTTACATCCAATTGATTTTCTACCCTTTGGTAGATCAACAAGTTCCCATACTCCATTATTTTCTATAGAGTCTAGTTCCTCTTTCATAGCCTTGTGCCATTCCTTGTTATCATCCATTTTCATGGCTTCAGAGAAACTTTTAGGGTCTTTACTTAAATTTTCTATATCTTCTATACTAAAGACATAATGATCTTTCAATTTTACAGATGGTTCCCTTGGTCTTTTCCTCCCACTAATCTGAACATTTGAAGAAGGTTCATTAATTTCCTCACTATTAATCATTTTTTGATCAATAGGGAAATTTTTCTTGTAAAGTAGGCATCTCTTGATCTTCATCTAAGAGTTTTATATTTTCCAAAGATGTCACCACGTTAGTGGTTCCCATAAAATGAGCATTCCTACTTTCAATTAATCCTTTTTCTGAATGGAAAAACCGATATCCACTACCATTGTCAAGATATCCAATAAATCGACATTCCCATATTTTATCACTTAATTTATTTCTAAGAGGTTTTGGTATCAACACATTTTCCTTACATCCCCAAACTCTTAAGTTTGAAATGTCAGGTTTTTGACCAGTCCATAACTCATAAGGTGTTAAGGGTTTGGCTTTTGTTTTAACTCTATTCAGAATATATGCTGCAAAAATGTAAAGGTAAATTAGCATATGCCATCATGGATCTTGTCATATCCATTAGAGTTCTATTTCTTCTTTCTGAAACTCCATTTTGTTCTAGGGTATATGGCATAGTGTAAATATGCCTTATCCCACAGTTTTTTGCAGAATTCATCAAAAGCTTCATATTCCCATCCTCTATCATTATTCAAACACTACACCAAAAATGGTTTTTAACAACACTACATCAACAACGTTCATGTTAAATGTTGTTGTAGGGGGTTTTTAACAACGTTTTTGACAAAAACGTTGTTAAAGAGTGTTACTATAGAGATATTAACAATGTTGGTTATAGAGATGTTGTCAATACACTCTTTAACAACGTTTCTGTGAACGTTGTTAATGTGTAGTGCTTCCACAACGTTTGTGTAAATGTTGTTAATTATAACAACGTTTTCATAAACGTTGTTATTGAAGAGAGTCTATCACAACATTTATACATATGTTGTTATTGAGGAGACTTTGATTTAACAACGTTTTGGTAAACGTTGTTATTGAAGGGAGTCTATCACAACATTTTTGTATATGTTGTTATTGAGGGGACTATTTCACTAAAGGGGGGAACTCATTTTGCTCTCCCGCGCGGTGGGCTTTCCATTTTTTTTTTCTTTTTTTTTTTTTTGGCTGGTTTAATCTCTTTTAGTGTTTATGTTTGGAAACCCTTCTCATTTTCCTTGTTCTTTATTTCTCTCAACCATTGCCGCTGCCATCAGTACCAGCATCATCACCATTGCCATCGCCGGCATCGTCACCGTTGCTATCGCCGGCCTCGTCGCCCTAGCCTCGCGGTCCATCCTCTGGTGTTCGTCTCGCTGCCATAAGCTAAGGTGTGCACTTCTCTCTCTAATCCTCTCGTCGATTTCATTTTCTCGGGAAAAATCCCTCTTTTATTTTCTGCTCTATTACTTCAGATCGATTAACTCCTTCTTTCCCCTCATCTGCAAACGTTTCCTCTGGTATGTTTGACTCTGATTCATCACTCTCTGTCTCGTCTCTCTCTCTTCTCTTACTCTTTCCATCCCTTAATGGTGATGATAAAGTCCTGCAGAAAATCATTGAATTGGAAGAGGATCATAGGTGTAAAGGATCACTTGATTGCTTGGTAAGATCGGATTTGGTTGCAGAGTGTCTGTGGCATTGGAATGTCCCAAGTCTATTGAGATTTGTCCTAGGTGTAGAAGATCTGCCATGGGAATATACGGATTAGATTTTAAAGCCTCCATGAAAAACTATAATTTTGAGTCAAAGGGATTTCTCTCTGTGTAAACTAGTGGAAGACTCCTAAGTGACATATATAACGAGCTCACATAAATGCTGAATTTTCTCAGAGGTGTTATTCTTGTGTATTTTGTGCAGTTAGCAAGTCAAATGTACAAAAGGATTGGGCCCTTTCAAAGTCAGTATTCAGATAGTTTTTACCTTAGTCTAATATCATTTGTGTGTATATTCAGTAGGCAGGACAATAGTTGCAGAGGGATAACAAGTTTTTTCCAAGCCTATTCTCATTACAATTTAATTACGGATGTCAAAATGACAATGATTATGTTTTGATAATGTGATCCCTTTTAGTTTTAGCAGAGTGGTGAAAAAATTTTGAGACGTGAGAATAGATATGTAGAACAGTGGCATAGATAGAACATGGAGCAAACTGAATTTAAATTAGATAAATTTCACAGTGAGCCTTCGTTTTCTCTTTTGATGATATGGAGGGAACCACATTGCTTCTCAGCCTCTTTGTCAACTAGGAGATGGTCTGACTGATTTAGTTCAGGTCCTGTCTAGTGATAAAAGTCTGAATAGTTTACAATAAATCTTGTCAAGGAAAGGTTTATTATCTTTCTAATAGTATGCATTGAGAAGATGGAAAAATACAAGTTTGAATTGCAATTATTTTGTGGGAAGCAAGCATGCCCATTCAAATACTCTTGCAATTATTGTCAAGCTTCTTGAGTATACCTCTAACTTGTCATCTGTTGGAACAGTTTTCCAGAGCTTGAGCTGTGGGAATGGAATTGAAGCTTTTTTCTTTATAGAGGAGTTAACAGTTGATAAAATGGTCAAAACACAGGGAGTGGCATCTCGGGTATGATCAATGAACAAGCATATAAATGAACAAGCAAAATAACATTGCGTGGCATTTCAAAAGGTTCCTTAGAAATTGGAAAATGTAGGAACTGTAATTTAGAAATGAAGATTTATTTCGAAGGTCAATTTCAGTTGTTTTTTTGTTTTAGTTTCCTGTCTATTGAGTACTTTGCATTTTAAATATATATTGTCTTTTCTTTTGTAGGGGGGGTTTCTGTTTAGCTCCTCCTTCGATAAAACAGTCAACGTTTGGTCTTTGCAGGTATATAACGTAAACCTAACAGTTCGAAGTTTGAACTCCAACTAGTATGACTCTATGTAGAGTAATTTTGATTTTCCTTGTGTATTCAGATGCTGTTGGTGATGATGGTTACTAGAGAGACGGAAGTGAACTAACATTTTTAGTTCCCACATATCAACTAATTTTTAGGGATCATAAACTGTTGTCTGTGCTATAATTTCAAGGCTTTTGTTTTCAAATTGAATTTAGTTGAGTTTTTGTGTTTCGATTTCGACTTTGCTTTTCTGAAATTGATTTTTTTTTTTTTTGTAAATTCTTTCTACTGAATGAAGCTAGAAGTGATCGAATCAACTGTTTGACTAGATTGGATGATAGGCTTCTTTCATTAACAGTTAATGGTAATGGTTGAACACCAACTATTTGTTTAAATGCCTTGGGACCATGATTTTGCAGGGATGGGGGGTTAGGTTTTAGAAGATTGGTGGATATGAACAAAGCTCGTTTGAGGAAATGGCTGTGGCGATTTGCAATAGAAGAAGATGCTTTATGGAGGAAAGTGGTAGCATGGAAATTCTGGTGAAGCAAATTGGTCAGCTTGTGTTTAATCTTTTATTAGTTCTTTTAAAAATGGACTCTCAAGTATGTTCACTTCTTGTTTATCATGTAGGATCTATGAATCTTCATACCTATGTTATTTACCTATTTATTTTTCCCCAAAATTTTCAGCAAACTTGTCAAAAGAATCAGTTAAATTACTCAATAGATGTGAATAAACCTGAAGGTGAGTTTATTTTATTTTTACTTTCTAATTTCGGTTGAGGTCCCTCCTTTTGCTAATTTATCATGTAATACTTTTGGGAGATCCCTTGACTACTGAACAGGAAGCAAAGGAGAGACTATTAGAAGTGGTAAGTCATAAGTGGTAAGTCATAAGTCATAAGGAGAGACTATTATTGATAATGATTTTTAATTCAGTTTTGATATACATGTGTAAATGATATACTTATATGATAAGGATGTTTTAATTCAGTTTTGCTGCTGTTTTGTTATGTTATTTTCTACCTTGTTTTGGTGTGGAAGTTCATTTTTGAAAACACAAATTGTAAGACTTAGAACTTCAATTAGCAGCAATTGCCATGGCCATGCCATAATTTTTTCAAAAAGTTGTAGTCTTATAAAAACATAAGTTTAGAGTCTTAGTGGGGTAGCCTTAATGGATACTACCATTTCAGTTTTAGATCCTTAACATTCATTGAACTCTGTTTTAAATTGCAGAGTTCTCTGTTTTTGTTTTAAGTTAATGTGCATTCATACCTTGGTTTGCAATCATTTTATACATATGTTTTATACTAATCATATCATTTTGTTAGAGCTTGCTCAATTGTAAGGCTGGTTTCTCATGATGTAGAGGCACTAAAACTTAGGTTGTTATCAATTAAACTCACTTCAGTTGTTGAGAAAATGACCATGTAGTTGATAACAAAACTGTGGTTTTTCATAAATCCAATGCTTGGAAATATGAGTTTAAACCTACTTGGATTAGCCAATAGAAACAACAAAGAAATATGATGGGATTTTAAGTTCATGTTATTAGCTGGTGGGAGTTTATTTGGTACTGTCACTCCCCTGGTGGGAGTTTATTTTTTCTGTGTCCTTTATTGTCATATATTAGGTATTGTGTTGCATCTCTTTTTAGTTAGATAATAAGCTCATGATGATCAATTCTTATGTAGGTTTCAGAAGGGTCATTGATAAAAAAATCAGCAGCAAGCATGCTGAGTGGGAAGAAGCCTGTTCAGGCAGCTGTGGGTTTTATCATTTTAACTTTTTCAGTTATTCTTAAAACAATATCTAAGCTAAATGATTGTTTTGGATGCTTGGAATATTTTTTGTTTAAAAAATTTATGTTGGATTAAAGATTATATGAATGTTTGAATGTTTTGTTGGCATGAAGAATTTGTATGAGTAGGTTGAGTATGAATAGGTTAAATTAGGTTTTGTTGGGTTTATTGTATGAGCAGGCTAGTTATGAATACAGTAGCATGGGTTATATTGAGTATGAACAAGTTAAAGAGGATGGGTTATTTTATGGGCAGTGGCAGTGGATAAAATTAAAGTGTGGGGCCCTAATGAAACACTTGATAGTGGTTTGGGCTTTTCTCATGAACCCAAAGAAGAAAAATTACACGTCAATTGGGTGATATGGTAAGATGGTTTGTCCTTATACACGTGGTATTTGCCGGCTGTTTGGTGTCTGCCCCGACAAGGTCACGTGAAATTTGCAGGCTGTTTTATATAATGAATTGCCAGCTGTTGTACTTGCCAGTAATAGCCACATTCCCCGGCAATAAATATATCAGCTGGCAAAGGTTTTGCCGACAGCAGATTTAAGGGCTGATATTGCTACTGCCGGCAAAGCTTTTAACGGCAAATATCCATGCATTTCCCAGCTGTTATGTCTACTGGCAAATATCAATTTTGTTGTAGTGTCTTACAAACTCACGTACATGGTTATTGATTTATAGGTGTTAACAGGTGATGAGTTTCAAATGGATGTCAGACCAGTTGGATCTATTGCTTGCGATGCTGTCATAATAGCTCTATTATACTGGCAAGGAAAACTTTTTGTTGGATACGCTGAAAGATTTGTCAAGGTACACCACAGATTTTTCGTTATTATATTTTTCTGAGAGGCTTAACTGTAAGCTTTCTTCTAGATTACTGTTATAAGGCCATGTTATGATATTTGCATGCTCTGAAGATGAACTACTTATAATAGAGTTTTGTCTAACAAAATGTATTTGTCCAAAAGTTGGCGGTTTGACAAAAAGTCTATCTGTGCTGCATAAAGAAATGCAGATTCATCAAACTATTTAGGAGTCCCAACACCATTGCAGTTTAGGGCTTATGAGGGAGCTTTTGGAAGCCACATCAAGCGCAATCCTGCCATTTTGGCTTCCATAGCAAGTGAAGGCATGAATACTATATATATTATATATTCATTGCCTTAAAAAAAATGGCCAGTCTCAAAAAATTGTCATGGTAAATTGAGAGGAGATTATTTCTTGTTTGTTTACTTGTCTTTTCCTATTTGTTTATTTCAGATTAAATGATGAACTGGTATTTTTTATTTGACTTAATCAAGTATATTACTATGGGCAGTGAACAAAGTCCCACTTGGAGGACCTTATGGATGGCATTATGCAAATCACGAACACTCATATCTGGTGGTTTCAGACACACTTATACAAGTATACGATAATATTCAACAAATGTAACGTATCAACATATCTGTTAGCTCTTCAGATTAGGAAATATACCTCTAAATTATCTATGTACATAATACAAGAAAAGTTCAGTTCAGGGGAATAATGTTTGGAGAAATGCTGGTGTACATTAGCAAATGCAAATGACATCATATATGGCTTGAAAAGTAAAATAAAATTTGATAAAATCTGGTTTGTGCATGCTTGACATATGACTATTGTTTTGTGTACATGGTACTCACTGTAAGGTTATTTATGTTTGCCAATGGCCTTGTGGCCTAGTGGTAGTTCTCCCCCACATAGGGGCGAGGTCCTAAGTTTGAGTCTTAGTATAGATATATGTTGATGTAATGAATTTCTTATCAATGTTACCCTTGATAGCGGTTTGTTACCAAGGGTTTGGGCAAGGTTTCTATCATGTCATTTTTTTCTAATATATTGAGCCTTAACTAAATCTAATTTTACCATTTAAGGTGGTTATATAAAACTTGATAATATATACTTTCACAATAGCTGGTATGCCCTCATTTTTTTAACAAATCAAATGAATGAGATTTTAGGAGGCAAGATAGTGGAGAAGCAAACCGAAACAATAATGACTTTGAGATATTTATTGCTTTAGAAGTTGATTAACAACGTTTAAGAATTGTATGGTTGGAAAAGTGAGATGGATGTATTGTATTGTTGGGATAAAGGATGAAAGATTAGTTCAAGAGTACATTGTTAACATTTTTGTCATACATACTTTTATTAGAGTAGGAGTTGGTTTTATTTTCGATCATTGCAGGATTTGGGGGTTTTTTCTATGGGGTAAATTGTCTCTGTTTTTATAGATTCTTGTATTCTTACAGGCGTTTAGTTTTTATTCTTCATATTTTGTTGGGTTTGTGTTGGGTTGGCTTTGATAAATTTTCTTAGCAGCTGGGTGTTTTGTTATGTTTTAGTGGGGTTGTTTTTATTAGGGGTGAATCTCTATTGGGTGTACACATGTATGGAATATTGTATGCAATTATGTGCTTGGAAGTAGGCTAAAAATGAGGATAAAGGCACACCTTTTGTCATTTTAGTGGAACTTGCTACATGTTGGTTTTTTTTTTTTTTTTTTTTTATACACTGAGTCTAGGTTTGCAATGTTTTGCAGGGGTAAATGGTTGATGACTCATCAGTTTTTTGGCTGGTGGATGCATGCTCCAAGCTCGTCTTATTTTGTATCTTAGTTTTAGTTTTTTGGCTTTTTTAGTTTTTACTTGAAAGTTGCATGTAATGATAACTAGAATGTTTAATGACATATATGTAATGAAATTTTGGGTATTTTATTCAATGAATGGTTGTTAGGTGTTTGAAGTTTGAGATCAAATGAAATGTGATTAAGTGTTTAAAGTTTGAGATCAAATGAATTGTGATTTTACATTTTTGATAATGGTGTGTTTCGTTATTGTTTTATATGAATAGGGAATAGGTACAAGAAACCATAAATGAAACCACAAACAAAAAAAAAAAATAAAATGAAAAGACAACGTTTACAAATTGTTGTCATAAAAATCTCAAAAAACTAAGACAACATTTAAGAAATGTTGTTGTTGTGTCTATATACGACAATATTTTGTAAATGTTGTTAATGTGTTTAAGTAGTATCTAAGACAACATTTGTAATATGTTGTTAATGTATCTAATTCAAGACAACATTTGTGTAATGTTGTTAAAGTCAAAGCTAACTATCTATGACAACATTTGCAAATTGTTGTTAATGAGCAAGATTTAAGACAACGTTTTGGAAAATGTTGTTAATGTATGGGATCTAAGACAACGTTTTGGGAAATGTTGTCTATAATGCTATCCTAACGTTTTTTCAACGTGGTAACAGTATAATGACAACGTTTTTTTTCCCCTTTTAACAACATTTAAGAAACGTTGTAAAAATCTTCCATCAACGACAACATGGGCGTTGACAACATTTGTAAAAATGTTGTGGAAAGTCATTAACAACGTTTTAGGAACGTTGTTAAAGACAAATTCTGGTGTAGTGAAAGCTTTTATGGGTCTACCTAATTGGGTTTCTACTTCTATTTTAAATTCTTTAAATTTGTCGATAGCATCTGAATTTTATTTTATTAAATAGATATACCCATATCTTGAATAATCATCAGTAAATGTTATAAAGTATTCCATTCCTCTATGTGTTTTTGTTCTTAAAGGTCCACATATGTCTGAGTATACTACGTCAAGTAAATCCGATGATTTCCAACTTTTAGAAAAAGGTTTCTTAGCTAGTTTACCTTTGATACATGGTTCACATGTATCATATTCAATCGGATTTATTTTAGGTAGTAATCCCATTTGGCACATTCTTGCCATTTTTGCTTTATTTATGTGTCCTAATCTTAAATGCCATAAATAAGAATCATTATTTATAATGGAGATATTAATATAATCGAAAAATGGAATATCCTTTATTGAGTACATATCATTAATTCTTACACCTTTTAGAAGGATATGTCCATCCTTTCCAATAGTTACATGACCTGATCTAAATCGAACCTCAAACCCTTTCTTTTCAACTACAGACACAGAAATTAGATTTCTCCAAATATTCGGAGAATACAATACATTTTGAAGTATTAAATTAGACCCTTTATAAGGAATTTTACAATTTCCTTCGCCTAGTACATCTACATATGTATCGTTTCCCATGTAGAGTCGGTGCTCTCCTTGTGCCTTCTCTTTATAAGTTGTGAAGATATTTCTGTTCTTTGTAACATGTCTTGTAGCTCCCGAATCAATCCACCAATGATCTTCCGCCTCTTGTGTTACCATTGCTTCGGAGATTGTCATAACCATTTCTCGTTTGTCATTGACTTTCTTTTTCTTTGGTCTTCGACAATCGATTTGGAAATGACCCTTCTTGCCATAATTAAAGCAAGTTTTATCTTTCTTTAACTTGGACACTTTGAAATTTGATTGCTTGCCTCTTGGTTTCCAAGAGTTTTTCTTTGGTTGTTGTTTTGAGGTTTCCTCTGCTATCAACAAGTTTCCACGTCCTTTTTCTTTCTTTATCCTATTCATTCTTTCCTCTTCAAGGGCCAATAGTGCAGGTAATGTATTCATGGACAATTTTCCTTGTCCATAAGTTATTGAAGTCACTATATGGTCCCATGATTTTGGAAGACTATTAAGGATAGTGGATACTTGCATGTTATCGGAAATTAAATGTCCAACGATAGATAGATCTTTTGCTATGATTTCCATCTTTAGCACATGATCCCCTACGCTATCATTTTCGGACATTTGAAGTTCTGTATACTTATCTAATAATAATTGTATATAAGTATCGGATTTTGGTCTATATTTATCCTCAAGAGCATTCATGATTTCTTTTGCAGACTTAAAATCCTCATAGAGAGGAATTAAATCATCTTGCATATGATTTAAGATGGATGCTCTTGCGAGCATATCATCTTCCTCCCACTTTTCTTTTAATTTCAAAGTGTTTGTGTCATCCGAAACTTCAATTGGTTTTTCTTTTGTGAGAACATATAGGGTCTTTTCATGTATTAAGAGAAATGAAATTCTCCTTTTCCAAATTCGAAAGTTTACATTATTTAATTTTTCTATTTTAACTGTGTCAAACATAGCTTTTGCCATTTTAAAAAAAAATAAACAAATATAATATCTAATTGTGTATTACAGAAATTGTGTTAAAAAGAATAATAAATAAAAATAATAAATGTGTAAAAAAAGAAAATGCGTTTCTCAGTAAATAAAATCCTAATTACTAGAACTATTAGAACAAGCTTGAATTAATTCTCCCTCGGAAGGCAATAAGTGCTTTTGTTCACCAATTTTCTTTTGTAATACACTTTGTACAGCCTGCTCAGAAGTGACTTTTGCTGCATCCAAAAATTGATTTTGATCCTACGGTTGCGTCCGGGACACGAAAATTTGTTGGGGTACCAAATTTGGTACAAATCCAAGTTCATTTGGACCTCTAATTGGGCTAAAACCCAATGTATCAGCAATCTAGGTTGGTTTTGAACAAAACTGAGAAAAACGGGCTAGATCCGAGCCAATTGGGCCGAACTGGGCCCAATTTGGACCGTAGAAGCAGGCCGGGCCAAGAGGGGCTAATGAGCATGCGGGTCGAAACGGCGGGTCAAAGGCAGGCGAGTCACACGCATGCACAGGCGGGCCAAAGGCAGGTCGCGGAGCGGCGGGCCAAAATGGCCTGGTAACGGGTGCGTGAAGCGCAGACCACGCGCGTATGGGCGCGTGACACGTGGGGCTGGTGCGTGGCACGTGGGGCTAGTGCGTGAAGACTCTTCTGGGCGCGTGGCTGTGCGTGGGCACTCCTCGGGGCTCTTGTGGGCACATGAAAAGTCTGAACTGGGTTATTTTGCGATCCGGAAGTGATACAGGTTGGGTCCGATGCAAATCTTCACCACTGTTCGTGATTTTCTGCAAAAAAAACCAGTGTTTTTTACGTTTTTCTACAAAAAAGACTTCTGTGAATCACCCAAATTGAGATTTTTCTCATAATCACTGTCTGAAATCTCAATAATTATATTCTTCCCTTTATTAGAATTTTAAATTTTTTCAAAATTTTTGGAAGAATTTGGAGATATTCTCAAACCCTCTTTAATTTGAACCTTCTTTTTCTCGTTGTATTCACTTTCAATGATTTTCAAATCTCTTGCATCCGTACCACTAATAATTACTGTCAATGGGCAAGCTTGAGGATTAATAATACTCAAATGATAATTGTAAAAACGAATCGTTGTGTCTATACGTGAAATTTCTTTATCAAGAACACAACGAATATCATCCAACAATCCTCTTGAATAGTTAACCCTTAATTTCTCTGCGTACTCTCTCGCATTACCAACTCTCTTCATCAACATGTGAACCTGGCTCTGATACCATTGTTGGATTTTGTAAGGTAGAACAATGAAGGATTTCCCTACTGTCGTTAAACTATTTATCACATGTAGGAGTTTGGGAAGGAGAGAATACATACGTACTGTTTGTTTTATTATGAATGAGAGAAGGGTTGTTGTAGGGTGTATTTATAGACACCCAAAAGGCATCAATTGTGACCATTAAGATGATCTCAATGGTCATTAGACACTTATGATGACTTATGACCTCTTCTCAATAGTCATACCTATTCATTCACCAATGGGGTGTAATGGTTCATTCTTTACAATGAACTATCATACACCCTAACATATCTCTTATATGGGAAATTGGGATTCTCTCTCCTGGAAGTTATATTCCTAAAGTAAATAATACAGTGTAGTGATGTACACCGTATCTCATGTTTATCATGATGAAATTCTTCGGATCTACTCGTATAGTACAACGTACAGTCACATTCTTACGTGGATGTTAATTAATTCAATGTAAGCATAAGCTTATGTCACTCGGATTTTGCTTGTTGATGCAATTTAAGTGATTCTAGCTTAGTGCAGGAGCTATCCAATAGAAATTGTGATCTAAAGCTAAAGTTTGAGATAAGGTCTTCTTGTATCAGGCCTGAGGCAAAAAATTTGTTATAAATGAGTTGGGGCCTATAAAGATTGCCTTAATTACTATCCTATTGAGCTAGCTCTAACTCGGTGCACCTACAATGTAGGTCAATGTCTTGGATGTGCATAAGGATTGGCCCCATGACAAATTAAGTAAAGGGTTGACAAAATCCGACGAGGCTGAATAACCTGTTAGGTCTCCAAATTTTCACTTAATTTCTGGTATTGAAACATTATTCAACGATTACTAATTTTCTAATAATTTAAAAATAATTAACTAATAAAATGAAGTGAACGGTAACCTCACCCATATTCAGGGATTAATTGAGCCAAAGATCTAGATAACCTGCATGTTGAGGGTGAAAAAAAAATAAAATAAATAAAAAATAAAAACGGCCTCAAGGAAGTAGAACAATGGGAGGTTGGGAAGAGAGCAATAGAGAAATTTCTGATATTCAAAGATGAAATTATGAATACAAGCATGCGAAAAAGTATAGTCTATATTAATATTGGAGATATGCAAATGATGATTAGTCTACCAATTGCTCTCTTTAATCTTAGCAATGTTGTAAAACTAGAAAATTTAGAGAAGCAAATGCCAAAATGGTAGTAATGGATCAATGTAAACTAAAAGCGAAAAAATTATTGAACTCTTGGTTCTTTTATCATTCATGTGTTAACTGTCTCACAGCTCCCACATTAATAGTGTGTGCTACCTTATACTCCATCAATTCCTAAATTATTGGTCTCCATTTCTTTTTTGGATGTTTCAAAATTATTTTCGCATTCCAAAGTTAATAATTCTTTCTATTTCATTTCCTAAAATACCCTTTGTGAACCCACGAAAACGGCCCACAAGGGTTTGGCAAAAGATAAGGGTAAAAGACAACAAATGGAAAGGAGTCGCCACCTCATTTTTTAAGGAAAAGAGGAAAACCTTAAAAATGTTTTATTTGCAAAAACCTCATGACTCCATTTTAAAAGTAAAGGCAAAGTCTTTAAAAGCAGAAAATTGGATTTGGGGGTTAAGTTACGATGTGGGAAGGTTCTGGGCTTAAGCCCATAGGCACCCACATCGCCCGAGTTGGTCTCTTAATTTGATTGGGATAAATTAATAACTTAATCACATGCAAATCAATATCAATCAATAAAATACAACATGCATATCAATCACAAATCCATCCTACTCCTCTAACAATTATATGTGATGGACAAAAGAACAAAAGAAAAGGAAAACCTAGAATACTTAGTATCCTAGCGAACTTGAACCTCAATTAAGTGCCTACGTACCATGTATAGAAATACATAAATCAAAGTCCACGTAGTTCGAATAGAATAGGGTTAAAACCTAATATAAACTCATGGTGAAAACCCTAAGTTTCCTTATTTAAAAAATAGAGAATTTGATAAATAAACCAAGTTTGAAGTTAAGCAACTTCCACAAGATGGAAATTTTGAAAAAAAGGTACTTTATTTGATAAGGAAACCTTTGGAAATTACCATATGTCCATATTAAAAAATAACCCTAGGAGGGAGAAGAGAAAGATTAGAGAAAGAGAGTTAGGGCATTTTCATACCCTACTTACCTTGTGCAATTATCTCCAACCAATAGCAAAATTGAGCAATAGTAACTTTATTTGCAATAAGGCAATTATCACACCTATTTACATCCTTACACATGCTCAAAACCATGCAAAAATAATGATATATAAATCTAGATAGAATTATGTTAAAGCCTAAAATCATCCATTAATCATGCAAATAACAAGAATAATGAATTTTCATAAACCCTAATACAACCCTACATGCAATGACCTAACTAACATGCATAAAAACCTAGAAATCCACTAATAATGAATGCAAACCTAGCATGATTCAACTATATGTAGCATATATAGAACAGCCATAACGAGCAACAACTCACAAAGCTAACCTAAACATGCTGTATGAAACTTACATGAAATAAGGATTATCGAAACCCTAATTTCACAACTATGCATAATAACCCATGTATCAACACTAACACATGCTCAAACTAACATGAATATCATAAATATCATGTCTATTAACTAACAGAATCATCAGTTCGTGACAATTATCACAGCAAGTAGACTATATGAAACATGCATGATTTAAAAGGATAGAAAGGATAACACTTTCAAAACCCTAGTAAACTAAGGATTATCAAGCATATTAAACCATAAATCATCTTAAAATCATTCATATGACATCCCAAAAGCATTGAATTTCATTCATAGATAGAGCCACTACATGCACTTAAACTATTATAAAGAAAGAATGAGAAGAAGAAGGAGAAAAGTCTAATTTAAGCAATTAAAAGTGTGTTTACCTCTTGTAGAACTTCTCTTGCCTTCAAAATCCTTGTTCTCTTGCTTGCCTAGGGTTAAAGGGCCTCCCTTTGATGTTCTTTAACTCTCCAAACTCGTAGCTCCCTTTCTCTCTAAGTATAAAGTGCACTTGTGGCCCCCTATATGCTGAATATCATGTTCTTTATATAGGGGACTGACCTAATAAACCAATGGCTAAGATTAATTCATTAAATAATGATCCTAGGGCTATTAGAGACTCTTTTGGTGTTCAAACAACTCAAAGTTACTCAATTCTAGAAGGAACAACTTGCAAGGGCGAAAGAATCCGTCAAAAGAAAGAAGGAGAGGGAGAATCCCACTTGAAGACGGATTCCCTCGGGTAACCAACTAGGCCTTGGTCGGCTGACCATCTGGGCTTGGACGGCTGACCGTTTAGCCCAGACAGTCACCCGAGTAACCGTCCAGCCTCAGATGGTCACCCGAGGTAACCGTCCAGCCTCAGATGGTCACCCAGGTAACCATCCAACCCCAGTTAGACTCCTTCGCCTTCCAGAAGTCTTTCGGGGGTCTAATTAAATCCGATTTTGACGAAATAAAAGCCAAAACGACTGTACTTTGAAAAGGAACACATTTTTAGACATTTTAGGACAAAAATCCTTAACCATGGGTGCATGGTTAAGTTTTACAAAGACGGCTAACCATAGTGCACCACCGTCGCAAAGCTAGGGTTTGCACACAAGGTTTAGCCAAATGCTTTCCAATTCAAAATTCAACATTTTAAAACATGTTGGGGATGTAAATAAAGTCCAATTGAAGTTAAATGAGAGTAAATTGAGTGGGTCATATGAGTCAATTTGAGCGAAACAAGAGAGGGTCTTTTAGGCAACCTGAACCGTTATGAGCCGAATTGATCTTAAACCATTAATTCATTAAATTGAACCTACATATAGATTTTATATATCCATATGAACTCTAATTGACAACTTGGAGATCATTTCAATGTCAAATAGGAAAGATACGACTTAAAAGACAACAATGCCCTTAAAGTCACAAAATCTCTAATTAACTATTGAAACCTCCTCCAATTCGAACCAAAATTTATATGCATGATATTCAATGTCATAAAATCCTAATGCAAATGCCTACACTCAAAAATAAATTAAAAACCTACATGAAATGATGACCTCTAATTAGGGTAACAAAAATGGGGTGTGACACCCTTAAATGGATATTCTCTTTTTTTCCAATGTTTTGTATACTTAAGAGTAAAATTGGAATGTCAAAACATATGTATCAATGTGGAAGCATTTAATAGAGGGTTTCTTTAAAAAAAAAAGGTTTTTTCAAAGGGGATAATCAATTAGTAATCGAGGGAGTAATAGTTAAAATACATGCCTTTAACAAATATGCATATGCAAGACGATGAGATAAAACTATACTCATACAACTCGACAGAAGGCACCCATTAGTCCATTCTAACAGCCCTGCAGCTTCAATCATAAGACGAGCAATTTATTGAGGATGGCCCTATAAACAGTGGCAGACAGCCGACTTTAAGGCCTCTTTTATCTTCTTTTTCTTTTTTTCTTTTTTCCTTTTTGACAATAGACTTCAAAGTTTGTACTAAATACGTGCTGTGATAGGGTTTCGTGATCTTTATCTATGAGGCCAACGAATATACTATGCCTGGTATCATCAAAAGAATATTCTAAGTCAAGATAGATAACAAATAATAATGATACTCCGTGTCACATATATAAATAAATTTATTAAAAAGCGTATTAAGATTAATTTAGAATACTAAAGCCTATAATCCGTGCAACGTTGAGCATGATTTAAAGAAAAGGGGGGAATTTTAGGTTGGTTGGGCTATCAGCTACAGTTAAGTACGAATTACTACTAATTTCTTATTAAATGACTACTAACTTAACTAACAATGACTATTGACTGTAAATATTTTCCAATAGCCCGATCAATCTAAAATTCTCCCAAGGAAGAAAATGGTTTTGAAAGCACGTGGACGTAATGATTGGAATTTAACTAGCAAATTGCTTTTCTCAACTAATTTTCCACTTCATGAATTTCACAAATTTGATATGACAAAAATTATCTTTGATTTGAAATGAAGAAAAAAATTGGTCCTCACCATTCTTGAAATTAGTGATGACAAATGGACAATTATTTTGGAAAGCCTAACATTAGTATATATATTGCAATTCAAAATTCCTCACTTTCTGAGTGAGCAATTTCCAATTCTAGCTTGAAACAGCATTCGTGCATTTGGATAACTGTCAGTGACTCGGTAGCTAGCGCCATTATAAGAGGTGCCTTAAAAAACTCCTGTTGAGAGGGCAATACAATAAAATTCTACAATTCCAGTGGGTAATCTTATAGTTCTAACTTGAATTATTGATAAGGCATGCTGGCAGATTCAGTCAATGTCGTCAAATCATGCTTGCTTTTCTTTTTTCTTTTTTTTTTTCTTATTTTTTTTTGTTTGCATATTTTTCTTTTCTTTCTCCTTTCCTTTTCCATGGTCCCATAGGCTTTGGCTTTCTTTTTCTCCTTTTGAGAAAGCGTATGAGACATGATTCCACAAGTCGCTATATATGAAAAGATGTTACCACTCAGTGCTTCTTTCTTCCTCAACTTTTCTTCTTATCTGAATTAGGAAGAGGCCCATAAAGGCTGCTACTAATTATCTGCAATGCATAGTGCTCTACGGCTCTACCAGTTTCATCATGTTGACCTGCTCTTGTATTCTGCAACATGCAGTCATAGTCTTGAATGGTTGTTGTCTTGTTGAGTGATTTGAGAACCACAAAAACTGCTTCTGGCTATGCTTAAAATTAAGTCTAAGTGCACCTGATATGTAGGTCCGTTATAGGAATGCCCTAGGATTGACCCATGGCAATTCTAGCTTAGTATCCTCCGCAAAGGCCAAGGGTTGACAAAATTGACTAGACCAAATTACCTCTGGGATCTATTTGGATCTTAGAAAGAGTAAGGAAAATGAGAGGAAAATATTGAAATTGATCTATGTTGAAATGGATTACTCTCTCTAGCATTCAGGGGCGGAGCCATGATTTATCACCAATGAGGGCACTGTGCTATGATTCTGTGAAATGAGAATTGAGAACTGAAAGTTCTTGAAAACTTTTTTTTTTTTTTTTTGAAAAAATTACTTTTTAGTAATTATTTTTCAATTTAGTACCGAAAAGGATATTTTGTCAACTTATTACAAATTGACTGTAAATAAGCTTTAAAATGACTACGACTTTCCTCTTTTTGGCATTATGTTGAGAAATAGTCATCAAATGGTAATATCTCTCAAAAAAAAAAAAAAAAAAAAGCCAGTGGGGGCATGTGCCCCCAAAGGCCCCCTGGCTCCGCCAATGCTAGCATTTATAAATTTCCCTTTCTGGCCCTTTCCGATTGTTCTTTCTAAGGTCCAAGCAGAGGTTGATGTAGCGCAGATCAGCAAGGTGCGATCTTCAAATAAAATGGATTAAGATTTAAAAAGGATGGATACCTAGGAATGACTCATTAAGGGCAACGAAATCACTTAACGTTGCTAATTGCAGAATCACACACTTAACGTCGAAAATTCCCAAGGACATTGGGACAGGTTGTTTTCGAAGAAGTAGGATGACTAACAAAAAAGTGAAATGGAAGCGAAAATCAATGGTCTGAACCTTCTAGTAATTAGTCTTTTGTTTAGGACTATGCTTGACTTGAAATTCGTCTGTCATACATCAGGTTAGGGAATTAAAGGCCGAAAATGAATATAAAGTAATGGCCGGCAGTCATTCTTCTGAATTAAAATCATTTGTGATCCATTTAATAAGGAATTAACTGGTAACAATTAGTCACTAGCTTCACGATGCTACCCCTTTTTCTGGTAATAGTTTAGCAAAAAGAAAAATTTTGATATATTACAGTCCACCAAACTAATGTGACAATTAGATAACATAATAAAGCTACTTTTGGGTCTATAATGCTGTCGAGAATTTTTATTTTTCTTTTTAAAATTTTTATAACTGCTATTAAACTAACCATGCTTGAAGACTGTGACTATATATTCAACTTTAGGAGCTTTTACAAAGGGGAAATGCAATATAATTCAGGTAGACCCTTTGCAAACTAAAGCTCAAAAAACATAGAAATGAAAGAAATAAAAATCTTAGTACAAAAACATATTGAAATGTGAAATTGGCAAGGAAATTATATATCAATGGCAGTCTATTTTTTCATAAAAGGTCAATTAACAAAGAAGGGATAGCCTGTCAGTGATTATGACAAAGACATATAGGTAAGTGGGTAATACATAATTGATTGGTTTCAAGAATACATCAAAAATGGAATGCCAGATGGTAATTAATAATGCATCAATTTAAATTGAAAGAGAAAAAAATTGTTGGATCCATATTTCTTTTATCGACTTTCCAAAAGCTTGTGCATGTGTACTGAAAGAGGAGTGTGATGGGGTCGGGCGACCTTTATCTATGGGGCCTAGGCCGAAGGGATATCCCATCCCTGCTATCATCAAAAGAATATTCCAAGTCATTATCAACTAGTGATGATATCACAGGATTCACTAATTGCGTAAATGTAAGACTAATATCTTCCATATTAAAAATAAAAAAAAAAACAAAAGGAAAAATGTCCAAAATCCCCCTAAAAAATAAAATAATATCCAAAAACTCTATTAAATATTTTTCCCATCTATCTAATCCAAAAAATCAAAAATCATATCCATTAACTCCGACCAGTAAACTTTCTATTTACTGCTATTAAAAAAAAAAAGTGATCTGACTAAAATACCTTATTCAACAATTAATATGTTTAATAACAAAATGGCCATTTAATTGAATTTCCCCTTTGGCACCCTTTCTTCAATTTATATATCTTTGGTTCTTTTCCTCCATTATCGAAGCAAGAAGAAGGGGCAAAAGCGAAAATTCAGTTGAATGACCATTTTTGTTATTAAACATATTAATTTTTGAATAAGGGTATTTTAGTCAAATCATTTTTTACTTTTAGCAGCAGTAAACAAAAAGTTAATTGGTTAGAGTTAATGGATATGATTCTTGGTTTTTTTTTTTTTTTTTTGATTAGATGGATAGGAAGAATATTTAATGGGATTTTTGGATATAATTTTATTTTTGAGGGAGGTTTTAGATATTCCCCCCCCAAAAAAAAAAAGCTATATGGGATACCGCTACTTAGGCAGATGGGTTACGGCACCACAGCAATGCTGAGTTAGCATACAATGGGTGTAGTAGGGATAGGATAGGTTAGGGATTCAACTACCCTCCAATATAAACCAAAAAAAAAAAAACACTTAAGACCAACCTTTCTCATTATCCCATATTAGATGCTGCAATTCCTCAATGAGATTCATCAAAAGCCTTGTATATATTGTTACACAATTGGACGACGATAAAAATATGACTAGGCATTTGATTTGAGCTAAAGAATTTACTTGATTTCCCACTCCTCCAATACCGGTCAATCTTTTCCGGAATCTGTCCGTCATCACGAATTTTCCATTGAAGTTAATTGTACACTAGGGGTTTTATCCACCTTCATACTAGAAAGAATTTTATATTAAGGTTATGAAGGCTATCCCATAGAATTTTATAAATTCCAATTACACATATCCACTGATCTAGACAGAGGGGTGAATAGGTCTTTTCAAAAATTAGCGGATAAATTAGATAATTCAATAAACCTTACATATTAAAAGAATAAATCTATCATCTTGAATTAACAAATTCAACAATTCAAAAAAATAATAGATATCATCACAAATAATAGTGAATATTCTAAAAAATGATATTTCAAGAATTTCTAAGAATTAATCTTGTTAAACCTTTAGGAGTGGACCAAATGGTCCTAGGGCCTCTTGCTTTGCTAAGCAAGTAGTCATAGGTCCAACTCTTACCACTCCCCCTCAAAGCCGCTCCTATGGACTTTATACTATAATTGCCCATGCATGTGAGATGAGGGGCTGCATGTGCCCAAGGGGATTAATTAGTTGGGTGTAAAAACATCTGGAACCTCCCCATATCAACAAAAAAAATAAAATAAAAAAAAGGGAAAAAAATTGATTTTATAATATCAACTATAATGATGACACCAATATTTTAAATATTCTAATGGCAATAGATTTATACCTTTAATACTATGTAAAATTTGTTGAATGTCGAATTTCAAATTCAACACCCAATAGGCCCCAAATAGTACAATGGTACTGTTTTTGGGTCTACAATGCTATCAAAAATATTTGTGCCACGGTTGAATGAAACAAAAGTTGATTGAATTGCAAGATTTTTTTTCTAATATACAACGCGATGAGTTTTTATGAAAACCTTATATATTTTTTTATTAAATCTTAAAGTGTAAAATAAGTGGAGGATGAAAAGCAAGTTTTTGGGTGCCAATAGAGGCTTCCTTAGAATTCGGCTTTTCTATTTTTTGTACTCAGTACATAATAAGACTAATAATTGAACATCCCTGAATTTGGTTCTGTACCCCTATTTTCAATTTTTTTGGTCTTGGTCACTAGACTGGTAGTTGAACGTCCTCCACATTTGGTTCCTATTTGACCATTATGGCCTTTTGGGGATTGGTTGGAGACTAAAAATTAAAGATTCTAACATGTTTATTAAGGTCTGATTAAGATTAATTAAGTTTTCAAAATCCCATTCGTCGTGTCTATTCTAGAGGTCCCAAGGTGCAAAAACAAAGAGGATACATCAAGTAATGAATCCATTGGGAAATTTCCAATGGGCCCTGATGTTAGATTCAACCCAATATATGATGTCCCAATGAAAAAAAGTAATAGGCCTCAGGTACAATGCCACGCTGCACCCACATGATGAGGATTTTCGACAGGGGAAGAACATCTATAGGGAGTAGACCTATCTTCAGTATGATAAAGATGTGACCTGCTAGTTGTTTGAAAGAAAATTGCTTCCACCTAACAAATTTTTTATTTTTTTCCTAAAAAATTACATGTGATTCCTATACTCCTTAGCCTACGCCTATACTCCATATACGTTAGGTTGTACAGAAATTTACCCCTTTTTATTCTAATGCTGATTTTTTTTTTTTTTAACAAATAAATTAATTAGTTAGTTAAAACTGGGATGCATAAGTAATTAAATGAATGATATTATTTTAAGAGAAGATATTAGAAAACCGTATATGATATTATGTAGGAAAAAGGCTTAGAGAGCATTATTGTCCGCACATTTAAAATAAAAACATTATTGCGCGTCTCACCTTTCCTCCACATCTTTTTATTAGAACGAAAGCATATATCCTTGTAATTCAATATTGGTTGTGACAATCAAACGTTTTCCAAGGGGCAAGGGCATGTTGATGTGTTGATTAGTAATCTCATTTATGACCATGGCTAAGTGGAACAAGAGAAACCAGCACGAAGTTTCGTTTTGCTTGTATCTCCACTCGTTTTGCCATGTTAAGTCTTCTTATAAAGATAGATTAGACTGTTTGATAGCCATAACACATGGCTGTGGCTTTGCACTTGACCCCAACTACTCTCTACCATTCGTATGTCTTTCATGTTGTCGCTGACATTGACCAAAGCTTCCTTGATCGTAGTCACAAATCGTAAGTTTACGGTAGTGGTAATTTTAAAGACATCCTGGGAAGAATAGAGATGTCTCTCTTTTTTTTTTTCTTCTTTTTTAAAGCGTAAAAATTAAAAGGAATTATAGAATCATCCCGTTATAAGCAAATAACTACAAATCAATACAATTAACTAGTAAATACAAATAGATAGCTACTAACTTAATCAATAACGACTAAGAAGTTATTAGCTTAATTTCAATTAAATTAATTTTGTGCGATTATCTTAATTTCTATTTGAACAAAGTTGAAACATATATTGGTCTAGGGATGGGATTCTAGAGACAAAGTTTTTATGCGGTGGCAAAGCCGGTAATTTATTCTTGGAGGGTCAAGAATCAAGACTAACGATAAGTTAAATTTTTTTTTTTCCCCACTATACAATAATAAGAAAAATTAAAATAGTGAACTGAAGATATATGCATACTCAACTATTAATATTTGAACAATGTCCCCCCAACCTCAAAAAGACTACTCACAAATTTATTTTTCCATATCCTATCTGAACAAACCAATTAAGCTATAACATAGTCCAATCAACCAAGCTATGAATATCACGACCAAGGTATCAGTTGTAAATATAAAAATTGCAGTTCAAAAATATGAAATCAGCAAAATTAAAGTAGAACTGTAGAAGAATGAAAAACTAAAGACTTTTAATTTTTGTGTAGGATAAAAAGTGAAGATATCAATTCAAGGAAACGTTAAAATATAAATAAATTTGGGTCAAATAAGACCTCATGGGCTCAAAGGGTCAAAATATATTTTAGGAATGGTCAAATTTAAAAATATTATACACTTAGTATAAGAAAAAAAATTAAAAAAAATAAAAATAAAAATAAAAATTAGGAGGGTTAAAATATATATTAGGGAGGGTCAAAGGAGGACTCGATCAATTCATATTTCCATCCTTTTGGGGGCACTGGCTCCATCAATATGAAAATTGCAACCATTGTGGGGGCACGTTGTGCATAAAAGCATTCTAATAATTCAATATTGATTGCGACAACAAACATTTTTTTCCAAGCAGACAAGAATACTCACTTGCGTGTTGATCACTAGTGCTAGCCTCATCAATGACCATGGCCCCAACTGGCTCCATCAACATTTTTTTCCAAGCAGACAAGAAGACTCACTTGCATGTTTTATATTTCTATTTATAAAACCACGTTCCTTCACTAGCCTTAGTGCTCCTTTCTTTATCTACTTTAATTTCTTCTTAGTTTGACAAGATTAATTCCCATTAAGAACATCTACTGTGGTTTGTGCTATTTTATCTATACTATTTATATTTTAGCACATACTACAATACCAAATATTATAATTTGACACAATATGCTTAGCTAGTACAAATGACATTATATAAATTTTTTAACACAACGACCATCCCCTGTTTTTTTTTCTAGCCATTTTTATGCTATTTTAGCACAAGGGTGTGCCACATTTTTAAGCACACCATGCATTGGAGCACCAACAAGGTGTGCTATTGATAAAATATAATAATAGCACACCTTTTAGTGCATCATTAATTTGAGATGCTCTAAGGCCACTACATGCTAAATGTGATACGATTAAATAATAATTAGACAATAGAGTGAAGTGGGCGGTGACCTCACCCGTGTTCAAGGTATTTAATCAAGTCATAGATTTAGATATCCATTTATGGGGAAAAAAACTGACTGGCTTCAAGTAAGTAAAACAATGGGAGGTTGGATCCATATTTCTTTTATCAGTCATGCATTAACTATAAGAAACAGTTTTCACACTGTGTGTACTACATGATAGTATTTAAAATACATTTAACAAATATGCATGTACGTATATATAAGGTGATGAGATGAGACCATATTCGTATAAGTCGTTAAGTGGGGCACCCATGAGTCCATTCTAACGGCCCTACGTACAGTACTCAGCCATCGGATGTGAACAATTCATTGAAGAGGGGTCCTCTTCCAATGGGATCCGATGCGCAGCATGGCCATAGAAACAAGGTCAGCTTGAACCCAATCTGACATAGGCACATGCTTTCTCAACCCAGTGGCAGACGACTTAAGCCCACTACGTAATCTTGGGCCCCTCACAATTTTATGGGTTAGGGAACGGCCATTGCAACCCCACTTTTTTATCGAACTCCTCCTTCCATTTTGACTTTTAAGATTTTAAGAAAATATAAAAGGTTTTTACAAAAACCGTTGATGTTGTCTATTAGAAAATATCATTTTAAACAATTTTGTAGAAGAAAGTTTTTCCAAAATCTATCGTTTAAGTAAACTTTTTAGCAAAAATAAAAAAAAATAAAAGCTACAAATGACTAAAAAGTATACTTAAACGATAAATTTTGAAAAAAATTTATTTTGCAAAGTTATTCAAAATGATGTTTCCTAATAGACAAGTGGCCGATTTTCATAAAAGACCTTTTATATTTTACATATAACCTTTAAAACCTAAATGATGAAGGATTAGGTGATAAAAATGAGGGTTGGAATAGCCGTTCCCTATGGGATAACCATCGCTTTCCAAAAGTTTGTGTGTGCCAAAAGAGTGTGATGGGATTGGTCGACCTTTATCTATGGGGCCGAAGGCTGAAGGGATACCCATCCCTGTTATCATCAAAAGAATATTCTAAAGGCACATGTTAAATTATAATTAATGACTTAATCATTACATTGTAAATGATGAAAGTTACTTGAAAAAATATAAAAATATTTGAAAAACTATGAAAATACAAATTTTCATTCAATAATTGAGTTATTATTTCCAGGTTAACATGTGCCGTTGAAGCTCAAGTTAAGAAAACCCTTCTTTCATCTTTGGGTAATTTAGTTTGAGAATATAAAGCGCCAATCAAAACAAATATGAAGCAATTTTGCAATCTATGCCCTGATACTATTTGATTTCTCTGTTTTGCAGGAGGAAAATTATGAAATGCGCAGAGCGGGTCCCTCACAAGTCACAACCACATGTCACAGCAATTCTGGTCCCTTTATCCAATTCCTTTTACTTTTCTGCGCAGTCCCTCTCGAGTCACAGCCACCCGAGTTTGACCCTTTTGGAACCTTTACCCAATTCCTTTTACTTTTCTGCGCAGTCCCTCTCAAGTCACAGCCACCCGAGTTTGACCCTTTTGGAACCTTTACCCAATTCCTTTTACTTTTCTGCGCAGTCCCTCTCAAGTCACAGCCACCCGAGTTTGACCCTTTTGGAACCTTTACCCAATTCCTTTTACTTTTCTGCGCAGTCCCTCTCAAGTCACAGCCACCCGAGTCCCTCTCAAGTCACAGCCACCCGAGTTTGACCCTTTTGGAACCTTTACCCAATTCCTTTTACTTTTCTGCGCAGTCCCTCTCAAGTCATAGCCACCCGAGTTTGACCCTTTTGGAACCTTTACCCAATTCCTTTTACTTTTCTGCGCAGTCCCTCTCAAGTCACAGCCACCCGAGTTTGACCCTTTTGGACCTTCACCCAATTCCTTTTATCAAATTTTTTTTTTTCCATGAATCTAGCAAAGAAAAAGTCTTCACCCAGAAGCAACCAATATGTCCCGCGTGGGGGAGATCCTCCACTAGGGAGCGATATACCCCACACTCTGGCTAGCTTGAAAGGTAAGTCCTGGTGCATCCGCCAGTTATGTAGCTTGAAAGGTAAGTCCTGGACCATGAGTCCATGACGTGTTGAGCCGGGCATCCTCCGCAATGGCCAAGTGTCAACTAGAAGCGATAAGGTCCCCTCTATTAATTCTCACTTTAACTTGTGTCAATTCTACTCACAAGCCGTGAGCAATTTCCATCATACAGCTCAGTCTTTATTATTATTATTTTTTATATTTATATTAAGAGCCTTATTTATGTGCCTACAAATGATTTATTTATCTGGTTTTTTAAAGAAAGGTCTTTAGATCTTTTGTTCAATTAATCCTTTGTAACACGAGTAATTTTATTGCTTACTTTGTATTAATTAACACTTGATAAACCTGATTGCATGCGTTAGGCCTAAAAAAAAAAATATATTCTAACAAGGTGACCACATTGAACAGGGTCAAAATATATTTTAGGAATGGTCAAATTTAAAAATATTATAAACTTAGTATAAGAAAACAAATATATAAAAAAAAAATTAGGACGGTTAAAATACATATTAGGGAGGGTCAAAAGAGGACCCTATCAATTCATATTTCAATCCTTTTGGGAGCACCGTCTCCATCAATATGAAAATTGCAACCATTGTGGGGGCACGTACATTGTGCATAAAAGCATTCTCGTAATTCAATATTGATTGCGACAACGAACCTTTTTTTCCAGGCAGCTAGGAAGACTCACTTGCGTGTTGATCACTAGTTGCTAGCCTTATCAATGACCATGGCCCCAAGTGGTTTAATTTGTAATGAATTGATAAGTCGTCTCTCCTTGATATCCATGGATCACTATTCATAGTCATGTATGTAAATCTCTAACCATTAAGATTATTAAGAGAATTTGATAGCGATGAAGGACAATGATTTTTCTTGAGTTTTATAATTCATTTTTAACCAAGTCAGGACCTTATTTGCTTATTTTTACGAGTTCTTAATTAATGAAGATCTAATTTGTAAAATTTGGGTCTTTTTAGGATACCATATTCAATAATTAAGGTCAATTTTAAAATTTCTAATATTTAGTAGGGTTTTATGGAGCCTATAATTCAGCTTTAAATTATAAAACCAATAATATATTGTTCAATCAAGACAACTCCTGATCTACACATCGTTAGCATACAGAGAGAGAGACAGAGAAAACAAGTTTTATTGATATGAAGTGGCACAGGGATGTTTGTATACTAATTGAGGGTGCAGATGCCCCTTCAGTCAAGACAAAGATGGAGCTGAATAGCCTAGTGTTTACACCAGAATTTTACCCGTCTAGTCAGACGGTAAAAAATAGACCAGGGAATTACACATATAGAATTGTTGAGCACCCGCTTATGGTTAAGTGGTCTACGAATTACATACTATAAGTCAGCGGTGCTATTGTTTGAGACCAGGGAATAGTAGGGTCAAATATACGGACACCCCGAGTTGGGCAGATGTAGAAATTTTTTCCAATGGTTGCATAAACAGTTACACATGTGCACATGAGTTCAGTAAATTTAACCAAAATTATTCAAAATTTAACCAAGTTTTATTAAATTCAACCATTTTTTTCTCAATGAGGCTAAGGCACTTTAGTAAATTTAATTAAAATTATTTATCCATATATATATAATTGTTTAAAAAATTACCTTGAACAGAGTAGTCACACATGCGAACACATGCACCCTACTGTATTTGACAGATTCTATAGGGCATCTTAATGTAATTTAAAAGTATATGGTTAACCCATGAAATTGTAAAGAGCCCAAGGTTACGTAGTGGGCTTAAGTAGTCTGCCACTGGGTTGAAAAAGCATGTGTCTATGTCAGACGGGAACGGCTATTGCAACCCCTCGTTCTTATAACTCCACCCCTTTCTTTTTAGTTTTTAAGATTTTATGAAAAATATAAGAGGTTTTTGCAAAAATCAATCGCTTGGTCCATTAGTAAACATCATTTTGAACAACTTTGCAGAAGAAAGTTTTTCCAAAATCTATCGTTTAGGTAGAGTTTTTGACAAAAAATAAAATAAAGGTTATAAATGGCTAAAAAGTATATTTAAACGATAGATTTAGGAAAAACTTTCTTCTACAAAGTTGTTCAAAATGATGTTTTTTAGTGGACATCATGGCCGGTTTTCATAAAAACCTTTTATGTTTTGCATAAAACCTTAAAAACCTAGAGGATAGGGGGTGGGGTGATAAGAATGAGGGGTTGGAATAGCCATTCCCATGTCAGACTGGGTTCAAACTAACCTTGTTTCTATGGCCGTGCTTCATCGGATCCCATCGGAAGAGGACCCCTGCTCAATGAGTTTGTTCACATCCCATGGCTGAGTACTGTAAGTAGGGCGAGCTGTTAGAATGGAACGAATATGGTATTATGGCCGGTTTCATCTCAGCACCTTGTACGTACATGTCTATTTGTTAAATATATTTTAAATATATTAATTGTAGCACACATCATGAGTGTAAAATCTGTTTTTTATAGTTAAATGCATGACTGATTAAAGAAATATGGATCCAACAATTTTTTCTATTTCAATTTAAATTGAGGCATTATTACCATTTGGCATTCCATATTAGGATAGATTATACTTCTTAGCATACCTATATTCACGATTTCATCTATTAATATATATGATTGAGAAATTTCCCTATGCTCTCTTCCCAACCTCCCGTTGTTCTACTTACTTGAAGTTGTCAATTCCCCCTAATACTTGAACATGGGTGAGACTGTTGGAAATGATTTAAATTAGTTGATTTATTAATTTGTTTTTTAAAATCTTTTTGGATAAGATCAAATCTTTTTAGATAAGATCAAATCCTTTTTGAATAAGATCAAATCTTTATCGGATAGACTTATGAATAAGATCAAATTTTTTCTGGACAAGATAGAATCTTTTATGGATAAGATGGAATCTTTGTATTAATGATTAAGAGTTTGAGTCTTATAAGTAACCTATTACTTCTCTTATAAGTTACTAATTCTCCTATATATAGGGATGCTGGGTATGTTATTTGAAGAAGAGTTTTTGAGAGAACCAACTTGTAGTTACTTTTGATGTGACCTTGAGGTTCCAAGTTAGGAGTTCTATCTAATACTTAACTACTATATGTTTTGAGTTTGTGTTGGGCATCTTGAAAAGAGGTTGAAAGTACTTGGTTCCTGCCGATTAGTACAAGATTGTAGAGGAACGGATCTGAGTCCGAACTAAGTTGAATCCCAAAAATAGAGTTGCTAGAATTCTTTGCACGTATGGGAGGCTTCAACTATCTTCAAGAAGTGTTATCGCGCCTCTTAGCTGTATTGGGATTGACTTTATTTTATGTAAGGTAACTCGTATTTATTCTATTATTTTGCTATTTACTAGCTGTTTATGCATCAATTTAAATTGAAAGAGAAAAAATTTGTTAGATCCACATTTCTTTTATCAGTCATGCATTAACTATAAGAAACAGTTTTCACACTCAGTGTGTACTACATGATAGTATTTAAAATACATTTAACAAATATGCATGTAAGTATATACAAGGTGATGAGATGAGACTATATTCGTATAAGTCGTTAAGTGGGGCACCCATGAGTCCATTCTAACGGCCCTACGTACAGTACTCAGCCATCGGATGTGAACAATTCATTGAAGAGGGGTCCTCTTCCAATGGGATCCGATGCGCAGCATGGCCATAGAAACAAGGTCAGCATGAACCCAGTCTGACATAGGCACATGCTTTCTCAACCCAGTGGCAGACGACTTAAGCCCACTACGTAACCTTGGGCCCTTTACAATTTTATGGGTTAGGGACCGACCATTGCAACCCCACTCTTTTATCAAACTCCTCTTTGCGTTTTGACTTTTAAGATTTTAAGAAAAATATAAAAGGATTTTACAAAAATTGTTCACGTTGTCCGTTAAAAAATATCATTTTGAACAACTTTGTAGGAGAAAGTTTTTCTAAAATCTTTCGTTTAAGTAAACTTTTTGGCAAAAATAAAAAAAATAAAAGCTATAAATGGTTAAAAAGTATATTTAAACAATAAATTTTGGAAAAAGTTTATTTTACAAAATTATTCAAAAGGATTTTCATAAAAGACCTTTTATATTTTACATATAACCTTTAAAACCTAAATGATGGAGGATTAGGTGATAAAAACGAGGGTTGGAATAGCCGTTCCCTATGGGTTAACCATCGCTTTCCAAAAGTTTGTGTGTACCAAAAGAGTGTGATGGGATTGGTCGACCTTTATCTATGGGGCCGAAGGCTGAAGGGATACCCCATCCCTGTTATCATCAAAAGAATATTCTAACTTCTAAGTAGTCATGTTATCAACTAATCAATTAATGATAGTTGTGTCAAAAAATTACTTAGGGTGTCATTTGTATTATCAAATCACATTGTATTAAATTATAGCATTTGATATTGTAACATATCCTAAAATAGCAATAACACTGGTAATATAACTCACAGTACTGGAGATACTTTCATAGGATTCACTAGATGCGTAACTATTAGACTAATATTTTCCAAAAATAAAAAATAAAAAAATAAAAAATAGCTATATGGGATACCGCTACACGAGCAGACAGGTTACAGACACCCTTAGCATTCTATTAAACTTTTAGCCTTAACCAAACTTAAGACCAACTTGTCAATGAATTATACTCTCTTTGTCCTGTAAAGATAAGCGAAGTTTGACAAAACACACATTTTAAGAAAAGTTATCATTGCATTGACTTCTCATTTATTAAACTCTATATTTCCAAAAATATCATCTTCTACTAATTGTTATTGTAGCTTATTGGGTAATGTGAAAAGTAATTCTTGAAATAAGAAAGAGTAGTACAGGAACATCAAAAAAATAAAAAAAATAATTTGACTCTTCAAAATAATCTAACATTTTGGGACCAAAAAAAAAAGAAAAAAAGGTTGCAAAAATGACTTATCTTTGTAGGACAGAAGGTTTACCCCATTTGAGAGAGTTTCAATTTTTACAGTTTAATCATATCAGTGGGTCTCACAACTTTACCCTCCTAAATGCATATAGTAGAACAAAGTATGGGACAAAGTAGCATTACCCTTATTTGAGTTAACAAATTTACCTGATTCCCACTCCTCCAAAACGGTCAATCTTTTCTAGAATCTGTTGGTCATTGCGACTTTTCCAATGAAGTCGTCAACGTACTGTACTTCAATGTTTCACCCACCATCATATTAGAAAGAATTTTATTGGTAAGGTTATGAGGGCTGTCCATCGAATTTCAAATTCCAATTACACCTATCCACTGACCTAGACAGAGGGGTGAATAAGTCTTTTCCAAAATTAGTGAATAAATTAGATAATTTAACAAGCTTTACATATTAAATATATAAATCCATCATCTTGAATTGACAAATTCAACAATTTAAAAAAAAAATGGTAGATATCATCATAAATAATAGTGAAAATTCTAAATAATGACATTTCAGGAATTTCTAAAAAATTGATCTTATTAAATCTTGAGGGGTAGAGCGAGTGGTTCTAGGGCCTCTTGCTTAGTTAAGTAAGAAGTCTTAGGTTCAATTCTTACCACTTTCCCTCAAGACCACCCTCATAAACTTTATACTGTAATTGCCCATGCATCTAGGACAATGGGCTACATGTGTCCAAGGGGATTAGTTGGGTGGTTGGTGTGGCCATACAAAACATCTGAAACTTCCTAATATCAGAAAAAAAATAAAAAATAAAAAATAAAAAGGAATTGATCTTATACCAACTATAATGATGACACTAATATTTTAAATATCATAAAGGCAATAGATTTGTGTCTTTAATACTATGTAAAGTTTGTTAAATGTCTAATTCCTAATTGGACACCCAAATAGGCCCCAAATATTACAATAATGCTGTTTTTGGGTCTACAATGCTATCATAAAATATTCTGTGCCACGGTTGAATGAAACAAAAGTTTATTGAATTGCTAGATTATAGGCTATTTGATGAAGAAGCGCATTGTGAATAATCGACTATGTCTCCCTCCGCACAGACCCACCCACTCACCCACCCCGCAAAATTTTTTTTTAAGAAAAAAAAAAAACAAAAAAAAAAAAAGATCTACAAAAGAATTGTATAATTTTTCATTCACCTCCAACTATATCTGTTTTAACATGGAAGCTAGGATAATAAAGGAACATCAAAATCAACTTAAATGAATTACCATCATACAAAACCTACATTACAATATAAAAAAGAATTACTCAGAGGGTTAAACACATACCCTTTCCTCGAGATTTATCTGAGTTTATTTCTTGTATAAGACCAGATTTTCTGATATTTGATCTTAGGCTTTGACTTGTGAGTTCCTTCCCTTTGGCTTCCCCCCACTTCTCGCATATATGGGGTGCTTTCATTGGGAAAAAAGGTAACCGTAAATACATAAAATGAATTCCCATATGATATGATGCATGTTAGGGAGAAGAGGACTCACGAGATTTCCTTCATCTATCTGCCATCTTCTGCAGTGATCGTTAAATCGTTAATTGAGTATGCGAATTGTTTACTGGATGAAGAAGTGCTATAGAGATCTCTTCCTACTGTGAAAGCTGGTTGTTTAGGAGTTGGAACTATTGCAGTTTCATTGCCAAGCATTTTAACTATATTTGACATGGAGGGGTGACCACTAGGCTATTCTTGTACACATAGGAGCCCCACAGTTAACACACTTCAAAACTTCATTCACATTGCAAGTTTCGTGCAGTGTTTGGTCCAAATTAGTGTGAAGAGTAGCATAACTAAATGACAAATGGATATGAAAAATTCAACGCACTTACATAACCTAAAAGGTCCAAAGCTTGGTTTGACTGATAGAATCACATGGTTTTCTTTCTACTAATAATCTCAAGTACAATCACACTAAAATTATAGACACCAGACTTGACTGAAAATAACCTCTCCATTGTATACTCCGAAGACATGTAGTCCATCATATGTTAGAAATAGTCAATGAGCAAGCATAGTACTACATTCACCACTTAAGAATATTGAGTATTGTGCAACAAGATTTTCACTCAGATAAAGATTATACTACTGATTTAATACTTAGTTCCAACTATTGAATATTGTGCAACAAGATTTACACTCGAATAAGATTATACTATTGATTTAGTACTTACTGAGTTCCGACTACTAACAAGCAGCATACCCCCACATGGTGGGAATAGGATGTATATTCCATAAGGGAACAGCATCACATGCTTCCAGCCTTCCACACAAGAAGACAGCACGTGTCTTCCTATAATAAATCAAACCCAAATAGTCTGGAGACCAAAAGTGTGTATCAGGTGACACCGTGACACAACAAATTTGGGCCAATTGGGCCTCAACTCTATTGGCACACGATCTTGAAAATTAGAGAGCGGTTGTAAGTTTGTAAACCTTCAGTGTTATTTGCACATCCACTTGTTTTAATTTTTAAAATTTTATAAAAAAATATAAAAGGTTTTTATAAAAAATAATCGTGAAATTCACTAAAAAAACATCATTTTGAACAACTTTGTAAAAAAAAAGTTTTTTCAAAATTTATTGTTTAAGTATAATTTTTGACCAAAAATTCACATAAACAACAAATTTTAGAAAAACATTCTTTTATGAAATTATTCAAAATGATGTTTTCTAATGGACCGCACAACTAATTTTTATAAAAACCTTTTTGTATTTTTTTTTATATAATCTTACAAATTAAAATAAGTAGATGTGGAAATAACATTGAGGGTTTGCAACAACCGCTCTCAGAAAATAATTATGGTTGGGTCGGTTTAGAGAGCGGACTGTGCTAATACCCCTTGGGTTTCTGGAGCGGATTGGGCATCAGCAGCCAGATCCAACTTAAGGTGGGGTCTAACTAGACAATACTTGGCTGTGGAGAAACGGCTCCTTACTTCCACTCATCTTTTGGCATGTGTATAAGATGTGATTGTATGCATGCATCCCCATCTCATTCTGTTACTGTGTTAACCTTAAATTCTCAACTTTTC
The DNA here is from genome assembly GCA_039720395.1 of Liquidambar formosana. NCBI lineage: Eukaryota > Viridiplantae > Streptophyta > Magnoliopsida > Saxifragales > Altingiaceae > Liquidambar > Liquidambar formosana. The sequence goes on from JBBPBK010000334.1 coordinate 144,907, forward strand.
TCATTCCTTTTCAGTGGACAGGCCTTCTAAATTTCCAGAATTATGTACAAAAGCTCCTAAGATCGAGCTCTGAGACGGGTTGATTTTTTTGAAGTTGGCTAAGAAGTGAACATCTTTTATAAGGGTTCGTAAGTGACCTCAAATGGCTTGAACTTAACATTCCGGTAATTAGTCTTGGAATTTTTCAATCATATATCAGGGAATAGGATTCTAATATGCATGTTGAAAAATGAATTCAATTAAAGTAGTGGCCGCAGTCATTGTTCTGCACATCTTTTGTGATCTCCGTGTTTCATTCGGAATTGTAACTCTTAAACAATTATTCACCTTCGCCAATGACATGATAGCTTAATTAGTAGTATTCTCCTCACATATTGAGTGAGCGAATCAAGTTCGAGCTAATGTAGAAGCGTTGATAACTTGATAGCCCTATATTGATATTGGGGAGTTAAGGGTATGGGTAAATTCTATTGATTGTTCAAAAAAAAAAAAAAAAAAAAAAAAAAAAACCCAATTGCTCACCTTCAATTTCATGATGTTATGCCTTTTCCCTGGTAATAGTTTAGCGAAACAAATTTAATTTTTCATACATTAATTAAAGTCCACCAAACTAATGTGAAATCTAAATAAAACAATAGTGGTATTTTTGGGCCTATATACAATGCCTGTCAATATATATATTACCACTGCCATTACACTGAGCATGCTTGAAGAATACCATTGTGCATTCAACTTCAGAAGCTTTTACGAATGGGAAATGCAATATAATTCAGGTAGACCATTTGCAAAACACCAGTTCTTGTTGGACTCAACAAATTTTGTCTTCACTGTCAGAATGCAAACTAAAGCTCAAAAAATCAATGGAAATTAAAGAAAACAAAAATTTTGGTGCAAAAAATACACTAAAAATTTTAGATTTTGTTGCCTTAGTAGGTCTTGGTATGGTTATTCATTGCACTGACTCTTGAAATAGACAGATGTAGATAACAATGGGAGTGCTTGTGGTTCTACTGATAAAGATTATAAAGTAAAGTTGGCACAAGGAAAGAGTAGACAGAGCAATCAGAGAAGGTAAAGGAAGAAATTATATCAGAAAAAGTAAATTAACAAAGAAGGGATAGCCTGTTAATGATTATGACAAAGACATTAACAGGCTTTTACATAATTGATTGGTTTCAAGAATGCTTCCAAACAGAACTGTCTTGGTAAGGCATAACTGTAGCTAATTTGAAGAGAAGCCACTTAGCTCAGGACTAAAAGAAAATGACTCCAATGTGCTGATAATACAAACGAAATGCCTAAGTGTAGAAAATGCATGCACATCACAAAATGACTTTATTCAACTTTGTTCATTTTTCTACCCAACAATGGGACGATCTTTTTCCCTGATGTGCCTATTTCTATTAATTGTGAAATGTATGGAGTATTTGGATAGCAAAAGTACAATATACAAGCAGTCAGATCAGAAAAATCTGGCGAGTACAGTTATTAGATAGAACAATCAAACACCTCAGCCACAAAAAAAAAAAAAAAAAAAAACAAAAAACAAAAAACAAAAAAAGGGAAGAAAAAAGAGCAATCAAACAGAGGAACATCGAAATTATATCGTTATTTATGCATAGAGAGGTACCTTCTGATAAAATTCAATATTTGATGTACTGCAAATAGTGTGACATTGTTAAAGAGCACCAGACTATGAAAACCCCTTCCACTATCGGCCTTCTTCTGTGGAGATCGTTAACTCATTATTCGAGCATGTTTTTGGTGTACTAGAAGAAGATATGAAAGCTGGTTGTTTAGGAGTTGAAGTGTTGCAGTTTCACTGTCAAGCATGAAAACTACCTTTGACATGTTGGGACGATTATTTGGGTCTTCTTGTACACACAACAGCCCAACATTTACGCACTTCAAAAATTCATTCGTCTTGCAAGTTTGGCTTAGTGTTTGGTCCATCAGATCGATTGCCTTATTTTCATTCCACAATCTCCATGCCTAATAGAATTGAAATCGAAAGGAATATGAAACATTGTGTGACAAAAGGACTAACGGGTATGAAAAATTCAACACTTACATAACCTAGTAAGGCTTAGAGTTTCTTCGTAATGATAAAAATCAATGTGTCTTTTCCCACTGATGATTTCGAGTATAACCACACCAAAGCTAAAGACATCAGATTTAACAGAAATAACCCCAAAATTAGCGTACTTTGGAGACATGTAGCCACTGCAATACAACATATATTGGAAATAGTTAGTGAGCTAGTAGTTATGCTATTGCATACCTTTTTCCTCACATAATGTTGAGGGATTGAAAGTTATTCGACAAAAATTAAATAGCCAAATTTGATGATTATTCCAACGATATAATACTTACTAAGTTCCGCATACTTTCTTTGTTTTTTCTTGATCAGTTTGTTTGCCTCCAAATATCCTTGCTAAGCCAAAGTCCGAGATTTTGGGATTCTTTTCCGCATCTAACAAAATGTTACTTGTTTTCAAATCTCTATGAATAATCCTCAATCTAGAATCTTGGTGAAGATAAAGATCGAAGCCCTCGAGCAATTCCCAAAATAATGTTGAAGCGTAACTCCCAGTCTAGTACCATGCATAGTGTTCGATCTTGCAAGGTTTACATTTCCCATTTAAAAGCATTATTTAATTGGCTCTTTTATGTTAGTTTTTATCAATCAAGATAACATATATATATATGTGTGTGTGTGTGTGTGCGCGTGCGAAATATTTCAAGAAAGTAAGCTTAGAGGCTAACCAAATATGAAAGAATCTAAGCTTTTGTCAGGCATATATTCATAGAGTAACAACTTTTCTTCTCCTTCTATACAGTAGCCTAAGAGTCTAACAAGATTTCGATGTTGAAGTTTGGCAATCAATATAACCTCATTCTTGAATTCCTCTAAGCCTTGTCCTGAAACGCTTAAGAGCCTCTTTACAGCAATTTTACGTCCTCTTGGAAACTTACCCTAACAGAAAATTCTCATTGTGTTATCCATTATTGCCAAAAATGTGGAAGATGCCACGAACTATATATAATTAGTTTATGGAGCAAATGGCTATTACCTTGTAAACAGGCCCAAATCCCCCTCTTCCAAGTTTATTTTCATTTGAAAAGTTATTTGCAGCAGCAAGTATGCTTTCTAAATCAAAGAAAGGTACATCTATGTCTTTCTTATCATCTTCTCTAAATTGATTGGAAGCTATCCAGTCTTTGCCACGTAGCTCATTGTTATAGAATTGTAGTGCTTGATTTTGTTGGGTTTTTCTCCTGTTTTCTGAATTAAAAAGATCTTTTTAAATCTTAGGGACAAGCTAATTATAAAAAGGAACTCATAAACACATATATTCAATAAAAAGAAAGAAGGAAATAGTATATGGTTGCACATAGTGCGTATACTTCACTCTGGTACCTTTTCTTTTGGCTGCCCTTCTTCTCCGTAGGTATAAACAACAAACTATGGTGCATATGAGGGTGAGAGCAATCGGAACAATAGCAGTTACAATGATTAGAGGCCGTGACATCTTCCATGGTGAAGGCCCTTACGAAAGATTAATAAAAAAGAAAAAAAGGTCTCAGGTAAATATGTAAAATGCAAATCAAAATAAGCAACATTTGATAGATGCATTCTTCATCTACAATCTACAATGCAAATTTAAAAACAACAAGGCGCATCATCACATATTTATATGCAAAAATTAAGTATCCTCACCTTGAACGCAGCTTAAAGTTGAACCATCCCATCCCACCGAAAGTGTGCATTGCAAAGGCACCTTTGCTGTCCATCTCGTGCTTCTTTGCAAGTTGAATTCTGCCAGTCCTTGCAGTCTGCTGGGGACGAAATATTACATATTGGCTCTGGCGGTGGATCCCAACTGATCTCTATTTCATCTCTACCTTTAGATGACCTATTGTTTCCTCCAAAATTTCGATTCTGAGGATTGGGTTGCGCGAGCGTGCCAGCCACTATACAGTGACGAATTGCGGGTTCTACCTTGCCTTGAATGGACTCAAGGACTTTTCTGTGACAAGTAATTTAGAACACAAAATAATAACAGAAATTAAAAAGAAATGCTTACCACAGAGGAAGCCATTTTCATTGATCAATTTCTGGAATTACAATGATAGACAAAGGGGTGCACACGCCTTTGACCAGAAAGGAGCACACGTTTCTGGGTTTTAAGTCCTAGAATTCTAAAAGAAAGTGAAAAAGATAAAGTTCCTGAGAACTGGTTTGTTGATTGATGTTGGACAGACCTCTTCAAATGGTTGCTTTCCCTTTTATATGCTTCATTAGTAACCGCCCCTTACACTTCGCCCACTAACTGCCCACTTTCACGATCCTCTAGCTCTCATAACTTTCCACGTTTTACAGCTCTCCATGATTTCTTCTCAGAAACTATTTCTACTACGTGGGCCTTCCACGATCTCATCCTGAAAATCATGTTAATCACGTGACTAATTAACTGCTTTTTTTTGCGGGTAACAATTCGGTCTTGTCTGACCGAATTTTGAAAACTCTTTGGGGCTGAAATACAAGCCTAATTTGCTTCAACATCCAGCGGTAACTTATTTTAACGAAATCGACCTAACACCCTTAAGGATGCAAAAGTTTGAGGTTCATTCAACCATGTTGGGTCCGATTTTTAGGGTGTAAACATTGCCCCCCCCCCCACATTTTAACAGATTAATTTTCTGGTAAAATGTGCCAGTCTCTATAAATCGGTCTTTTTCCACACACGCAAGAAAAGGGAACTAGAATTCTTCCTTTTTGGTGACACGTGTTCATACCCTAAGCCTTAGTACTAGAGACACATGTCGTTCTTTTAATTGGTTCCTGGACTGACGGCACTGAATTGCTAATGATGGCGCCGCATCGTTTACTGTTCCCAATGGGACGTCTCTTCGAAAACGCCTTTTCCATTTCTCCTAAAAGCGCCAAAAACCCTTCAAGAGTCCTTTTGAATCACTTCTTCGTCTCATTTACAAACCAGAGTTCTTCCCAGGGTTTCTCTTCTCCGGTGATTCGCTCGCTCTTTCCTTCCATTTGGGGTCTTCTTCTCCGCCGTCCCTGAGTCTTTTGCTACCACTCTTCTTCGGTTCATCGACTCGTCACTCTCCCAAACTGCATCTCCCTCTCTACGATGGCAGAATCTGCGCCTGGTGAAATCGCCGGCAAGTCTCGTTTGGCAGAGTTCAGAGCGGTTTATCCGGCGGTGGCCATCCCTAAGGTACTTATCCCTATCAACAACTCCTACACTTTAGGTCCTGTGTTCTCCTCTGCTGAAGCCGCCGGTTCTTACTCTTCTGTTTTCCCAAAACCTCAATCAGAGGTTTTTGTTTTCGAAAACCCTAGATGCAATGTCTAGTCTTCTTTCTCTAAGTCTATTCGCTGCTGGCCAAACAGGCAAAAGAACTGGCTTTCATGGTTTGATAGAATGGTTGCTATCAAGGCCAAAGAATGGCATGAACTGGGAATCTATGAAATTCTTCATTTGTCTAAATTCCAAATTCCCATTAATAAAGAAATTTTATCATCGGCCTTATGCTTCTGGTCGGTCTCCACCAATTCTTTTCATTTCAACTTTGGAATGATGACCCCTACACTCCTAGATTTAGCTGTTCTTTTTGGCCTTCGGCCTAATGGAAAATGGATCAACGCCTTGGCCGAAACTCCTGAGTTTGATGACTCTATTTCTTTTGACAAGAAAAGCACATCTTACACTAACTTTCTCAACCTCTATATGAAAACAGAGGGCGAAGTTGAGGAAACTGAATATGTTGCTTTTCTTCTTTTCTGGATTTGTAAATGTCTTTTTTGCTCTCCATCTTTCAAAATTGTCAAGGCTGATTTGAAATTAGCCATTTACTTGGCTAGAGGTTGCAAGGCTGCTCTGGGACCCTTAGTCCTTTCAAGCCTTTACAGGGGCCTGTTTAATCTTTTATCTTCCAACTTCCAACTGTGGGGTGGCCCCCTTTGGATACTACAGATCTGGCTCCATGCCTACTTCCCTGAAGTGAGTCCTGCCTGTGAATCTCATCCAGATGTTCCTTCTCTTGGATACAATTTTATTAACTTCTCTCACAATCCTCATTCTTTCAAAGATTGCTTTATCTTTTTCTATTCATGTAACAATCGGACTCCAAAACAATTTTACCCATTTTTTCCTTTAAGATGCGGACCACAATGGTTATTGGCCGTATCTACTTTTGATGCCCCTCAGTCAGTGTTGAAATCTTTTTGGAGCAATGTACTAATCCCAAGAGACCTTCATCATAGACTGGTCTTAGAGAATTCTGGGAATAATCGTTGTGGAGTAGAAATCTACTGCCCCCATTTTGTCTCTAGGCAATTCGGCCTTCATCAGTCCATCCCTTTTCCCCTAACATACAGCCTAAACTTTGATTTCCTGAATCGACTTGTGATTCAAGATATTGATGAAGTGGATAGTGTGGATGTCATCTTCAAAATCTTGAAGAAAGATTTTGAGATTTCTTCCTTTCGGTACAAGCCGTTTGTATCTGATGACTTCACTACCTTCTGGGGAAATTACATCAGAAGGAGTAGATCGATGGACCCAGCAGAGGCTTTTAACCAACTTTTTACACATGAAGCTGCTGATGACTCGGCCGATTCTAGTAATGGTGATACTGACAGGCTTTCATCGCAGGCCACAGAGACTGGGAAAGGCAAAAAGAAGACCCAAAAAGGTATCCCTGTTGAACAATATTCGGCTTACCAGTCCGTATTATCTTATGAAAAATTCTATAATATCAAATGGATTCCTGGGGAGGACATGTGGGTAATGGTTGATAAAATAGATAGGGCTGTACTAGATATAAAATCAAAACAATTTGACGAATACATGGCAAAGAACAAAGGAAAAAAGGTGATGTCAGGTTCTACATTTTATATGAAGTTTGAAAAATGGTTGAAGAAAAATCGACCATATACTCCTTCGGCCAATTTTGCCATAGCCGATTTAGTTGAACCTTCCTCAGCTTTATCCTCGCCCGATGAAGTTACTTGGGCAGGGAGACGTGCCACTAAAAAAGAACTTAACAAGTTTCAATGGGTAACCTGGCCCATATCAACTTTTTCCATAGGTATCTCTCTTGCCCATTTTTTCCTTCAAAATTTTATTCAAGTATCCTGACTTTTGTATTTTGCAGATGCTCCTCTTTATGAACCTCGATCTTTGGCTTCCTTACCTGAACTCCCATCTGAAGACGAGGAAGAACTTTTGAGGACTCAGCCCGGAAAATCCAAAAGTGCTGCCCTGGTAAAGTCTGCCAAACCCAAGCTGGTGGAGTCTGAAACCCAAACCACTGGAGGTCAGGCCAAAAAAGCTGCCAAGCCGAAGATAGTGGAAACTGCAAATCAAGCCACTGAGGGCCAAACCAAGAAAAGAGGTAGACCGAAAATTTCTGCAGTGGCAACTGGCCGAAGCAAGAAACCTAAGGCTAGCGGAATGGGCGAAATTTTTGCCACCTTATCCCAGAAAGGGTCTGGCTCGGCCTCTGTGCCAATTTCTTCCTCCTCTATTTCTAAACCAGTTTCCAGCCCTCAACATTCTAAGGTCGAAGACTTAGACTCTCATGAGTCCGATTCTGATGACCAAGATGAGCTCATTATTCTTCCTGATCCCTCAGAGCATGCAATTCAACCCCCTTCCATACCAGAAAAAACAATTTCTACTGCTCCTGATACAGCTCCTACTGCATCCATTCCATCTTCTGAAGATAAATACATTACAACCATGGCTTCTCTTGAAAAACTTCGTTCTTTCTTGAAGCCTAAACTGGCCGAATCTCCTCTTTCCTCAACTACATCCAGCCTCTCCAAAGGCCTTGATGTTGAAAAAGCAAAAAAGCTTTTGAAAACAATCTCCACTGTCCCAATAGCTTCCATTTTTTCCCAGCTTGACAAAATCAAAACCGCCATAAAGATCATTTTATCCGATTCCAATACCACTCCTGGGCTGGCTGCTAATCTTCAATCTTTCGAGGAGAAGATTTCTCTACTTTGCCTTTCCTTTTCTTCTACCAAAAATGAAGCAACCCAAAATAAAAAACTTCTGAATCACTTAATGGATCTACAGTCTAAGATCCAAACGGCCATGACAGAGGCCGAAAATGTGAAATCCTTAATTGAAGAAGGACAGAAGACAGCGCAGGAATTCCAAACTAGGGTTGCTGATTTGGAGAAACAATTGGAGGATGCCAAAGAAAAGCTGAAGCAAGCGGAGTTTGTTCAATCTGATCTCACCCAAGTCTTTTCTAAAAAAGTTGATGAAGCACAGGGACTGGCCGAACAATACGAACCTTTTTCAGGTCAAGAAGAGGCCCTGGAGAAAAAACAGAAAGATTTGGAAGACCAACTTCAATCTTTTGAAGTTGAGTGGTCGAGTATCAAACAGTTACTTTCTCTTGCCGACTCTTCCCTTACTGCTTCCTCCTAAAGTCTTGAACAATCTATTTCATGGCTGACATGTAGCCATTAATATTAGTTTGTAACTTGGCCATAAGGCCCCTGCACAATTTTTATTTTTAATGGTCTTCCTTGATTTGGCCATGAGGCCAAGCTAACAATACTTTTTTTTTAATATGGATGCATAATTCTATCTGACATTTGACCATGAGGCCTTGAGCATGTTTTTTCCTCATCTTTCTTCTGAATGTGAATTTGAATTTGCCTCTGCATTTGTATCATTTGAATATTTAACATTTTCCCACATTGCAGGATAATATTTTTTAATAAATCGGCCATTGATGGGCCGATCATGGATGTCACCATCTAAATTTTGTAGATGATATGCTCCACCTTTTAGTACTTTGAAAATTTTAAAAGGGCCTTCCCAATTAGGAGACCACTTTCCGTACTTGGGATCTCTTGACCCTATGGGCAATATGGCTTTCCAAACTAACTCGTTTTCAAGAAAATCTTTAGGCCGAACTTTCTTATCATAAGCTTTTTCTACTTTTTTCTTTTGGGCTTGCAAATGATCTAAAGCTAATAACCTGACATCATCCAGGTCATCTAATTCGGCCAACATAGCATCATAATAATTTTGTACACTCAAATTGTTTTGCTTAGCAACTCTTAGAGATCGAACAGTTACTTCCATAGGCAGAATCGCATCATGCCCATAGGTTAAGGCGAATGGGGTAGTACCTGTACTAGTTCTCTTAGAATTTCGGTAAGCCTACAAGGTTTCTGAGAGCAATTCATGCCATGCTCGAGGATTTTCCTCAATCATTTTTTCAATACTGATCTTTAAAATCTTATTTGTTGATTCGGCTTGCCCATTTGCTTGTGCGTAGTATGGCGTTGAATGTGTAATTTCAAAACCATACTCTTCAGCAAACGCCCTAACCTCATTGCCAGTAAATACTGTTCCTTGGTCAGCAGTAATAGTTTGGGGTAGGCCGAATCTATGAATGATGTTTTCTTTAATACATTTGATGACCTCGGTCTGTGAAACCGAAGGCATAGGAATGGCTTCCACCCATTTTGTGAAGTAATCCGTTGCTACTAAAATAAAAGCATCTCTTTTGGATGACTCAGGGTAAATTTTTCCTATTACATCCATTGCCCATCCTCTGAACGGCCAAGGCTTTACCATGGACTGCAATTTTGTTGCAGGTGCGTGTTGCACTGGCCCATGAATTTGACAGGCTTGGCACCTTTTAGCATATTCTAAACAGTCTTTCATTACATTCGGCCAATAATAACCGTATCTTCTGATGAGCCATCTCATCTTAATGCCAGCCTGGTGTGCCCCACAAATGCCTTCGTGGACTTCGGCCATGATTTGCATTGACTGAAACTTAGAAAGGCATAAGCACAAAAGACCGTCCACATTCTTTTTATACAATTCATCATCTAAAATGACGAACTTTAAAGCCTTTTTCCTGATTTTATACTCTGTTTGAATAGATGGATTTTGCAAATATTTTATAATTGGAAATCTCCAATCATCTTGGGCAACATCTAATGATAATACCCAGTCACTAGGACCGAATACATTCTTTAAGGACGATTCTAATCTCCTTTCAATAGTAATCGTCCTGGTAAGAACACTAAGTGGGATTTTTAGTCTAGAAGCTATTTGAGCCAATTCATTTGCTTCGTTATTTTCTTTTCTTGGGACACACTTGAATAAAACGTCAGCAAATAGACTAAGCAAATATTTGGCGATCCTATTATATTCAACCAGGGAATCACTTACACATTTGAAATCGCCAGATAACTGTTTTAAAACTAACTGGGAATCCCCAATAATAAGGACACTTGATATATTCAAATCCACCAATAAACCGAGACCGATAATGAGAGCCTCATACTCGGCCTGATTGTTTGTACAATCGAAATCTAGTTTGAATGAAAATTGAGTTCTTTTGTTCATTGGGGATATTAGAACTACACCTGCTCTGGCCGATTCTTCGGTTCGAGACCCATCGAAAATTAAAATCCATGGGACTAAAGAAATGCACCCAATCTCCATGGTAGGCAAAATTTCAGGCACTTCTCCTAAATTAGGGTGGCTAGCTAGGAAATCGGCCAGTGCTTGGCCTTTAATTGCCTTTTGTGGAGTATATTGCAAACAAAATTCAATTAGGACTAATGACCATTTTGCAATTTTCCCTCTTACAATCGGCCTACTCAATATGTATTTAACCACATCAGTTTGACATATTATATAAACCAGAACAGGTAACATATAATACCTTAACTTAATACATGAAAAGTACAAAGCCAAACAAAGTTTTTCAATCGGTGTATATCTACACTCGATTTCATTCAACAGTTTACTAAGAAAATAAACGGCCTGCTCATGTCCGTCGTCTCTGTCTTGGGCTAACAATGCTCCAATAGATTCTTCAGCGGCAGATATGTACAATTTCAAGGGCTTCCCCTGCTTGGGTGGCATTAACACCGGTGGCTTTGTCAGATATTCTTTCAGTTGGTCGAATGCTTCCTGATGTTGCCTATCCCACTTGAAACTGTCCTCCGCCCGTATCTCCAGCAGAGGAGAGAAGGCTTTGGTTCGCCCTGCACAATTAGAAATAAAACGGCGCAAGAAATTAACTTGACCGAGAAACCTTTGAAGCTCTTTTTTATTAGATGGTGGTTTTGTATCGATAATTGCCTTTGTTTTGTTTTTGTCAACTTCAATCCCTCTTTGGTGGACAAGATAGCCCAAGAAATTTCCAGCAGATACACCAAAAGCACATTTTAAGGGGTTCATTTTTAAACTATGAGCCCGCATTCTTTTAAAAGACTTCCTTAGATCGGTCATATGAATGTCCAGATCTGAAGATTTAACCACCACATCATCTATATAAACTTCCATAAATTTTCCAATCATATCATGGAAAATATAATTCATAGCCCTTTGGTATGTAGCCCCAGCATTTTTTAGACCGAATGGCATCACTACCCATTCAAAGGTCCCGATGCTACCTGGGCACCTAAAGGCTGTTTTCTGTACATCTTCCTCGGCTATGAAAATTTGATTATAGCCTGAATGACCATCCATAAAAGATAGGACTTTGAACCCAACGGCTGCATCGACCAACATATCAACTACAGGCATTGGGTATTCATCTTTTGGAGTGGCTTTATTTAAGTCTCTAAAATCTATACACACCCTTACTTTCCCATTCTTTTTCAAGACTGGAACAATGTTCGAAAGCCATTCCACATACTTAGCCGTTCTAATAAATCCGGCCTTTAACAGTCTTTCTATCTCTTCTTTTACTTTGAGATGAATTTCTGGAGCCATCCTCCTAGGAGGTTGTTTGTATGGTTTAAACCCCTTTTTAATTGGTAATTTATGCTCAACCAGTTTTCGGTCTAAACCCGGCAATTCATCATAATCCCAAGCAAAACAATCCCTAAATTCTTTTAGTAGGCCGATTAATTTATCTTTCCAGCCTTCTGGTAAATTTTGGTTAATAAAAATCGGCTTTGAATCTCCTAAGAGTTTTACTTCTTGTAAAGGGTCTATGACTTGAGCTTTTTCATCACTCAACTTCCTAGGCTCCAACTCTAATTCTTCTAAGGTGATTTCATCTGCATCTTCTCTAACGTAATTGGCCAAAGTGGCCGATTCATTGATTTCAGCCATGTAGGATTCTATTCTCTGCATGGCTTCCTGATATGCTTGGGTTTCAGAATTCATTTAAACTTACATTTTCATGTACGGCCCTTTGGGAGACCGAATTTATATGGCATCCTCCATCCAACACTGGAGAAGCGACCTTAAGGGGTCGGCCATTTTTATCAGACCCTATAAATTCTAAAGGTCTTATGTTCTTCTCATAGAGAACAGCCTCAGCAAAATTGTTTGAAAAAGCAAATGGGTGACTGTCGGCCTGAATTAACTCAGCCTTGTCCCCATTCCAAATCATCAAGCACTGATGAAGTGAAGATGGGACACACATGTTTGCATGAATCCAATCACGGCCTAACAGTGCATTATAATTCGAGGCCGAATTCATGACGAAGAATGCCGTCATTTTAGTTTTATTTCCTACAGTAACTTCCATAGGAACAACCCCCTCAGGTTTTACAGCTCCACCCATGAAGTTTACTATTGAAACTTCTGCAGGCAATAAATCCTTTTCTGTCTTTCCTAGTTTCTTCATAACCGAAACTCGCATGATATTAACAGAGGCTCCATTATCTACCAAAACCCTTGAAACTGGTTTCCCATTGAAATGAGCTTTAATATATAAGGGTTTCAAGTGTTTAGCCATATTCTCACTAGGCTTGGTAAAAGTAATACCTTCACTAGTTAGCTCGGTCTGGGTAGACCGATTCGGAGTTTCTGAAATTTCATTAATTGAAAGCTTTCCTTCAAAGCCAACATCAATATCGTCGAAAGACAAAGTCTGGCCCTCCTTAGCTTTAAAATCAGTAGGTAAAATAAAAACCATGTTTACCTGGACTTTAACTGGTGGAAGAGATCCGAACTAAAGAGTGTCATCATCCTCAGCATCAAAATCATCAGCTTCTAAGATTTCATCCTCTTTGCACTTTTCGATAGCTACTTGAAGGGACTTCTTTTCTTCCTCAATTGCTTCTAGACGCTTCCAAATATTAGCCCGAATCCGGTATCCTCCAGTTTTCTTAATCAGCTCCCTTTTTTCTTCAGCTTGTATTCTTTGGAGCCTCCTTTTCTGGGTCCGAGTCATTTCGGGCTGACCGAATTTTGGGTGTCGTGCCTGAGCCCACCTTTCTGTCTGTGTCGGCCTAGGTTTCACCATTCTGGGCTTAATTAGGCCACGCAAATCGCCTTCAATAGTCCCAGAACTAGACGCATGACCTTTTGTCATCTTATTGGCCTGACTGTCTTTAAGCTGATAATCATTTCTCACAGTGATTTGTAAACCCTGACCTTTTGAATATTCATCAGGTCGAATTCTTTTATTGTTGTCATCGGTCTTCCGATAACCCTTCTTCAGACTCCTAGCATGCTCTTCATTTTCTTCTTGTATTATTTTTTCTTTCTCAATCCTGGCCTTATACAGACCACTGGATCTAAACTTTTGCTCATATTTATTCGGCCTTCTGGCCGCAGCATTTGCAACTTCAGCCTCATTAAGGCCCCTGACCTGTAGCTCGCCTCTATAAATAGAGACTTCAACATCCCCAATTACAGCTTTCTTCAAATTTCCAGGATCATACTGAGACATTGCCAATTTGCTGTGACATCCTCGGCAATAAATTGGGTGGCCATAAATGTCACTGAGATGTTCTATCGCTACCTTAGTCCATCTCTTGACAGTACTGGAGTCTAACCTCCCTGAATAAGCATAAGTCTCACCCTCAGCCTTTGGGATAAACGAGACTGATTTTATTTCTTCATTCCTCTGTTGAGGAACCTGGACAACAGCTTTCCCTTTCTCTTCTGATTTCTTTCCAGCACTATCGGTTTCCCTAAGGGATACTTCAGGATCCTGTACCTGCAAAACAACCATATTAACTGGAAACTCAAAAGGAAACGGGTTTTCATCAACCTGATGAACAGTCTTCTCCTCAGGAAATTTTAGTTTTTCATTATTAATTGACCTTTGGATGGCATCCCTTAACACAATGCAACTATTTGTTGGATGTGTCCAGCAATCATGCCATTTACAATATTTTTTGTCTTTCATTTCTTCAGCAGAGGGAATTTTATGCCCATCTGGTAGCTTAATTTGCCCGTCTTTTAACAATAGGTCAAATATCTGTTCTGTTTTAGAAATGTCAAAATCATATTTCTTATCCCTAAAATTGTTTCCATTTTGGTTACCATTATTTGGTCTCCTCTGGAAATTCTGTTTTAATTCCTGCACCTTGGATTTTACCAGGGCCCTGCACATATAAGGCCGATTAATGTTTAGTTCGGCCAGGGCGATTTCTTCTTCAATTTCTTCATTTTCTTCCATGGCTTCAATCTGAGCCACTTCCCTATTCGGGTTCCTATAATAGGTTCCCCTTGAAGAAACTCTTCTTTGATTCTCTTCCTCGAGAATTCTCTCATATTTTGATACTGCAGTCATAAGATGGCCCAGGTCGAAGAAATCTTGGCCAATGAACTTCTTTCTATTATCTAGATTAAGCCCGCTAATCACCATTTTGACACAATCGGATTGTGCCAAATTCGACCTACACCTACATTGGGCATTTCGAAATCTCTGAACAAAGGTATCAACCCTCTCACCGGGTTCCTGGCACATTCGGGCCAAATCAGCGACCGTTATTTCGGTCTCTGCCTTGCAGAAATAAATATGGAAAAGAGATTCCATTTCCTGCCAGGTTGTAATTGACCCTGATGGTAAATTAATATACCAATTAAATGCCCAACCGGTTAAAGAACTTGGGAACAATCTCAGCTTTAAATAGCCGCTACTACTTGCTTCACCGCATTGGCACGTGAATCGGCCAACATGTTCAAAGGTTGACTGTTTATCTTCTCCTGAAAACAATGTGAAATCAGGGAACTTGAAACCTCTAGGAAATTCGTGAAGCTGGTCGATATAGTCAGGGTAGGGGCGACTATAAGCTGTTCTAACTGGTGGTCGACCTGCTCCCATTTGTTCCCTAATGATATTGGCAATCTCTTCTCTGAAATTGTTTGGATTGTCCCTCAAATTAGTTTGAAAGGTCTGGGTAAGGTCTTCCTGACCAACATAATTGTATGGGGCTTCATTCGAACCCCCATAGTTTCCAGCTGTGGATCGGCCTGTTCTAACTGGAATATCGTTTTGATTTCCCAGCATAAAATTGCTATTTCGACTCAGGTCAAACGAGTCATTCAGCATTTGATTGTAAATTTGCCCCCCGGGTGAAGCATAAAACACATTATCCTTAACTCCACTTGTCCCAATATTCGGTCTGGGCTGTCCGAATTGACCTCCCAAGTGGATAGAGGTTGGGATTTGCCCTTCCGGCCGAAACATTGATGGGTTTGACCCCAAAGGATCTTGCTTGGACAAGAAGTGGACGTCCCCATACCTAAAGTTATTTGACCCTTCGGCCTTTCGGCCGTATTGACTAGATCTTTCATGAGTATTATTTTTAAACGCTGGTCCTAGTTTTTCCACCATGTAGCTAAGTAATTTGTCCGAATTTTTATTCAGACTCTCACTAATCTGCTGATTAGATTCAACAAATGTCTTCATAGTAAGTGACATTTGCTGCATCATCATCTGCGATATGTCGTGCATCATGGTGTCAAAATTCATCCTGAAAGCAGCCATAAACTCATTGGCAACATTTGCATGGTCCAATGGTTGGCTTTCCGTATTTTCATTCCTAGGAGAATTATCTCCTGGGATTTCCAGACTGTCTTCTTGGCCAGACTCTTGACCAAAAGCTTCTTTTCCACGTCCTCCACGTTTTGGTGGCATGATTGTTGCAAAACAAATCTCCTAGAACTAGAAAATAACACGAATGGTGTCCCACCGGGCGTGCCAAAAAGTGTTTCCTCCAAAATTTCGATTCTGAGGATTGGGTTGCGCGAGCGTGCCAGCCACTATACAGTGACGAATTGCGGGTTCTACCTTGCCTTGAATGGACTCAAGGACTTTTCTGTGACAAGTAATTTAGAACACAAAATAATAACAGAAACTAAAAAGAAATGCTTACCACGGAGGAAGCCATTTTCATTGATCAATTTCTGGAATTACAATGATAGACAAAGGGGTGCACACGCCTTTGACCAGAAAAAAGCACACGTTTCTGGGTTTTAAGTCCTAAAATTCTAAAAGAAAGTGAAAAAGATAAAGTTCCTGAGAACTGGTTTGTTGATTGATGTTGGACAGACCTCTTCAAATGGTTGCTTTCCCTTTTATATGCTTCATTAGTAACCGCCCCTTACACTTCGCCCACTAACTGCCCACTTTCACGATCCTCTAGCTCTCATAACTTTCCACGTTTTACAGCCCTCCATGATTTCTTCTCAGAAACTATTTCTACTACGTGGGCCTTCCACGATCTCATCCTGAAAATCATGTTAATCACGTGACTAATTAACTGCTTTTTTTTGCGGGTAACAATTCGGTCTTGTCTGACCGAATTTTGAAAACTCTTTGGGGCTGAAATACAAGCTTAATTTGCTTCAACATCCAGCGGTAACTTATTTTAACGAAATCGACCTAACACCCTTAAGGATGCAAAAGTTTGAGGTTCATTCAACCATGCTGAGTCCGATTTTTAGGGTGTAAACACCTATCAAGACTTGAATCGCCCTTATCATCTCTGCACCAATTGTTGGCTTGAAACGGCTTTTCGAGCATCAGAATTTTCCCTCTTGAATTGTGAGGCTCACAATTGCCTGCACTTTTGGCTTGGATGACAAATGTTCGTGCATTTGGATAAATGTTAGTGACTCGGTAGCTGGTGCGATTAGGTGCCTTGAAGCTAACCTGGCCACTGGAGATGTTGCATTCAAAATTCATTTACATGGTGGGATCACCACAACCTGTTCCAGTGCTCAAGGGATAGGGAATCACGTATGTGCCACAAGGCTTACAGTCCCTGACTGTTGATTCTGCAAATGTAGAATGCATGGATTAAGTTTCCATAATTCCATTAACATTGAGTCATTGACCAACATAATTTAGCTCAAGTGGTACCAAAGGCTTTTCTAGCTAAGGACACCAAGCCATGTGAAGAAAGCTAGATATTCCATGGGTGGGGTGGGTTATGTATACCATAACTGGGCAGAGTTACTTTTTCAATTACGAGGCCATTTTCATAAATTAACAGGGTGTGCTTTTGGTTAATGATGTTACTGAATAACAAGCGGGATGAGGGATTGCCCGTGCCTGATGGATTAATTTAATGGCAAGCCCAACCTTAATAATAAGAAAGTGTAGGTCAAATGTTTAAAACCGCATGAAAGCGTTTGACCTTCTTATATACTACCTCAGGTCCAGAGTTCAAAAGTCCTTATCATTATCGGATACGTGTGGAACGGAGGACTGCACGTGCTTGAAAAATTATTTGGGATATAAAATCTCCCAACATTCTTGTTATCCAAAATTAATAATAATAAAACAATAAAGAAATAACTAAAATCTAGTATCACTCTGTTATTAGATTATTACTGTGTAGATTCTACCTAGTGACCAAAAAGGGGCCGGGGTTTTTATTCCGAAGGTTGGACCGGGCTCAACATTATCCAATACTCTAGGTTTGGCGTGTTTGTTATTGGTCTAACAATAATCTAGACAGAGCCTGGGCGGGTTTCTAACTAAAACAAAGGCCTATAGGTTCAGTACGCGGTTGGCCATGCTTGATTGAGAAGGGCTACATTGACATTCTCTTTCTTAAGGGGTATTTACACTTTGACTCACTGAGTTTTGATCCTGATCGAAGTCAGCCGATATGATTTTTATGATTTTTTTTTTTTTTTGAAAATAATTTTCTTTTAAAATGAAAATTGATAACATGCCACCACTTTGGTGCATTTCTAAGACGGAAATAATATTTTTCAATACTTTCCTCACTTAGTTTCCATCTATTTGTAGATCTCATCTAATCTTGAGCAAGAGAGATTCGGTAATAAATGAAAGCAAAAAAGAAAATTATTAGAATAATATATATGAATTTATTACTTTTTTTCTGAATACTCATCTGTTTTTTTTTTTTTTTTTTTTTTTTTTTTTTTTTTTTTTTTTTTTTAATAAATGAAAGCAAAAAAGAAAATTAAAATTCGAACAATTATCGGAAAAGGAAAGGGAAAGTACCTATATCGGAAGCGTTTACCCGAACAGAGAGGTCACGGGCACCGTCGTCATAAGCAAACTCCTCCTGAATATTTGTGAGATCCTCCGTCCAAATCGAACATGGCGGAGTACTAGTGTTAGTATTATCATAAGAATAAGCCTGGCATATGCAGTCATGGCAGTTCTTATCTCTGCATTCAGCTTCATCCGCAGCCGTAAGCTGTATGTCTGGCTCTCTCACCCTCATCATCTTCAAGCTCAAGAACGCATCGCTCTCACCACAAATTCCCGACTCTCGTTTGCACCCACCTGAATATTCCCCGGAGTTAGGCTCGAACCCGGGCAAACATTTGCACAGTTGCAACCCATTGTTGTTATTACAGCTACCGAAGTTGCCACAAGCGTTCAAGGCACCGCATCGGCCTGTCGGCTCGAACCAAATTGTAGACCGATTTTTCTCACCATCCAATCTTAGATACTGTATCACCCCGCTAAAACTGATCACCAACCTTGTACTGCTATCGTTCTGTTTCACAGTTGTTGGTGTTGTTGGGACGGAACACGTGGGTCGGTTGGGTTTGGCTAAACATTGACTATAACTCATACCTCTTCCGCAGTCACTAACAGGGGTCTTGACAGCCCTGGTTCCTCTCTGTTTGCGACCCATACGACTGTTCGTCGTGTTGAATTGTAATACCAAATCCCAACGGATCTCGCAGAACTACTGGAGTTTTCATTAGGAGTAAAGAAGCCTAGCTCGAAAGTTTCTGCAGTGGAAATGATAGTTTCACCTCCTCTTTCATCAGCGATCGAATTGTTGAAGGGTATGGTATCAATAGCAGAGCAATATAGAAGAGAAGAACACAACAAGAAGGCGTACAAGGATAGCATCTGGTCTACAGACCATGATATGAGAGATTTTATTCCTTTGCTTACCATTATCATGGAAGAATGTTGAGTAGAAATTATGTGGGTTACAGGTGTAGTACTTTACTAGTCATTATGTGCGTGTAACAAATTCTGGAATCCACATGTCAATAAGGATTTAGATCCTATTTTTTCCTTATAAGGATCTTATAGGATTTTTCTTAGATCATTTGATTTGTAAATGAACGATAAAATAAAGAACTAGATTATCAAACCTTGAAGCCCATGAAAAGTCTTACAATATCCCTAAAAAAAACGAAAAAACATATGAAGGATCTAGATCAGTTAGAAGAATGCCCCTTAGTGGGGGAATCTTTCCTTCCCGGTCAACCAACTCCCCCCACCCCCTAACAAACAAACAAACAAAAAAAAGTTTAGGTAAGAAAATTCTAAGGTATAACTCTCAATCTAAATTGTAGAAATACCTCTAGACCTCTCTCAAAGGTACAATCTCTTTAAAGAATTCCATAATGTGAAATGAAAATAGATTAGGATTAACGTTGTTGATCTTACTACTCTGTCTGTATCTTCACGCCACATCATGAGGATTATATTTTTTTTGGGAATTGTTAAGGAAGGTTCAATAGTATTTCCAATTTTAGAATGCAGGTAGAGATTGTGTAGGTACATAACAAGACGAAAAAAAAAAAAAAAAACTTCTGTTGAGAGGGCAATACAATAAAATTCTACAATTCCAGTAGGTAATCTTATAGTTCTAACTTGAATTATTGATAAGGCATACTGGCAGATTTAGTCATTGTCAATCATGCTTGCTTTTCCTTCTTTTTTTTCGCCTTTTCTTTTTCATTTTCCCCTTATTTTTTTGTGCATATTTTTCTTTTCTCTCTCGTTTCCTTTTCCGTGGTCCCATAGGCTTTGGTTTTCTTTCCCTCCTTTTGAGAAAGCATATGGGACATGATTCTACAGGTCGCTATATATGAAAAGATGTTACCACTCAGTGCTTCTTTCTTCCTCAACTTCACTTCTTATCTGAATTAGGAAGAGGCCCATAAAGGCTGCTACTAATTATCTGCAATGCATTGTGCCCTACAGCTCTACCAGTTTCATCATGTTGACCTGCTCTTGTATTCTACAACATGTAGTCATAGTCTTGAATGGTTGTTGTCTTGTTGAGTGATTTGAGAACCCCAAAAACTGCTTTTGGCTATGTTTAAAATTAAGTCTTAGTGCATGCATGTACCTGATATGTAGGTCCGTTATAGGAATGCCCTAGGATTGACCTATGGCAATTTTAGCTTAGTATCCTCCACAGAGGCCAGGGGTTGACAAAATCTGACCAGACCAAATTACCTCTGGGATCTATTTGGATCTTAGAAAGAATAAGGAAAATGAGAAGAAAATGTTGAAATTGATCTACGTGGAAATGGATTACTCTCTCTAGCATTTATAAATTTCCCTTTCTAGCCCTTTCCGATTGTTATTTCTGAGATCCAAGTAGAGGCTAATGCAGGGCGGATCAGCAAGGTGGGTTCTTCAAATAAAATGGATTAAGATTTAAAGAGGATGGGCAGCGAAATCACTTAACGAAATCACTTAACGTCGCTAATTGCAGAATCACTCACTTAACGTCGAAAATTCCCAAGGACATTGGGACAGGTTGTTTTCGAAGAAGTTGGATGACTAACAAAAAGGTGAATGGAAGTGAAAATCAAAGGTCTGAACCTTCTAGTAATTAGTCTTTTGTTTAGGACTATATGTACGCACAAATTTCGTGTCTAAAAAATAAATAGACCAAAAAAGTGGACAAAGGATAATTTTATTAATTTGTAGTAGCGGAATACAATCTCTGTGTAGACTTTGTTTACAAAGTAAAATAATCCTCTGATTTTTCTCTCCTTGAAACTTTGACTCGAGGGATTGAGCAACTTGTTCTCGATTCAGCGGGTGAAATCTCCTCCGATATAGGTGGAATGGATCTCTTGTGTGAGTCTCTAGGCTTTGAGCGTATTAGAGACTATGAACTTTGGTGTGAGTTCTTTGTCTTGAGTCTTTGGTGTAGAAGTTCTATGGAGCTTTTGAGGCTTTAATCCAATAGAGTTTCAATGCTTGAATGTTGGTCACGTCAGAGCTTTCGAGGCTTTGGTCTGACAGAGCTTTGTTGCTTGAATCTCCTTTCTTTCCTCCTTGACCCTTGGGGGCTACCTCTATTTATAATGGTATGGGGGAGAGTATTCTGATAAGAATTGGCTTCTTAATAATTATCCCTTATTCATCTTTTATAAAAGAATAAATATTAATTATTTGATAGCCATCCTAAATAAAACACGTGGCAACATTTGATTGGAAGAATTATTTGTCTTCCTTTTATTTGGTCTTACTTGACAAGTGGCAATATTTGATTTGGCAACCTATGTAGCGATTTTAAAACACATGGCAACTTGTAATTCGCCAACGCTGTGTAATAAAAGACACATGGCACACATTTATTTGCCATAAATATATCCCACTCAACTTATAAGAAGACACGTGGCCAAATTTAATTTGCCATGATTTAGTTGACTTTAAGACACGTGCTCACTTGTGAGTGGTTGCAAATTTTCTCGTTCTACAAATGCCCCCTCGAGACTTGTTTGTATACACAATTTAGTAGTGTAAGAAGCAGGCATGTCTCGAAATTTTATTTTATTTTATTTTTGAACTGATGATTTTGTGCACACACCATATGCCATCGTCATTTTTTTTAATTGGATTTGGAGTAATAGCCAAGTTGGAACTTTAGCCAATCAACTAATCATTGAACTTTTTCTTCTTCTTTTTTTTATTTTATTATGTATTTAAAACAATGAAGTAGCTAATTGTACTAATTTGGAGCCAAGCCAAAATCATAATGAACAAGCCTCTTCATGTATGCCCCACGTGGCTTCTTGCATTCCTCTTTCCTCTTTTTTTTTTTTTTTTTTTTTTTTTTTTAAACTTCCAAAAGTGCCATCATTGGCTTTATTTTTTTTTGGACCCACATAGTGGATGTTTCCAAGTCTTCTTGGATAATAGCCTGCCATACATGCCTCTTTTTTTTTTTTCTTTTTTTTTTGGTGACTTACAAAAGTCCAACTTTGGCTTGAGTTCTCAACTTTTCATGGATCCACGTGATGAATACTTCAAGTTTTTCTTGGATCATTACTAAAGACCCACGGATGCTCACAGTAGTAAAATTAATTCTAGCCAAGCCTTAACACGTTTTTTAGACTAAGTGCTCTATCAGAATCTAGACTTCACAATGAAATAGGAAACCCACATAACTAGTTCACGTAGGACTATAAACTTGTCAAGCAGAATTCTTGAAGAAGTCCTAATTTAAATCTGAATTGAAGTTCTAACTAAATTGAACTTGCTTCATCCAGTGTCTATAAAATAAACCCCTTGATGTTATGAATTCTCATTGAAAATCATCACAAGAACCCCTCAACGATTAATTCACATTCAGCACTAGTCTCTCTCTTCCACGAACAAGAATTTTCCTCAGGTAAACATATGCTCTTTCCCATATTTTATTCATCTTTCTTCAACTCTTTTTTTTTTTTTTTTTTTTTGCACCTTGATATCATGTAAAAGACACATCATATGTAGATAAACTAAGCTTCTTTGTCCAGTGAATAACTCGTTGACTTCCACATGTAAAGCACTCATGTTCAATTTTGATCATTGAAAGCCCCCTTTTTTTTTTTAACAAATGATTTAGCAATCAGAATATCGTTGCATTAGTTTCCCCACACACTGTATTTTTTTTTTCTTTGCCATTCGAACGAGCACAGCACCTTTTTTTTTTTTACAGCTTCATCTATGTAAATCCATAATTTCACCGACATTGCACATTGCTCTCGAACATGTCTTAATTGATGGCCTACAATTTTGCCTTTGTGCTCCATAATTTGCCATAAAAATAAATTCACACCATATGGAATCACTTGAAACACTTTCCTTGTTTTCATACAATCTGATCTTTATGTCTCTTTTTTTTTTTTTTTCTTTTTTTTTTTTTTTTACTTTCCTTTCTTTTCGATTTTGCCAATGCATAATCAACATGCCCAATACTTTGTAGCCTTCTAGACCTTCTTTTTAGCTTCCATGACTTGTCCACACATAAATTTATATATGTAAACATATTTTGCATGCCCCTGTCAGAGTTACACAAATCTCATTGTTGCTATCAAACATGTCATATTTTGTGGCCTGTAATTTTGCTCACGTATACACAGCGCCACACGAGGTCTCCGGAAGCCTCTTTTTTTTTTTTTTTTGCTTTGACTTTATCAATAAATAAATCTCTAACTTGCACAAATAACCATGCCCAAATTGGCAGCACTTTGAATGCACTTATGCACACCACTCTTTTTTTTTTTATTCCTTGAATACATGTATTGGCCGATGAAGACACACACGTACAATTTTTTTTTACTTTGTAAATTCCAAATGCCTTGAAAGAATTCTTTATCCTATCCATCTCATCATCATCTCCAATCACTATCCTTGGCTTTTATTGAATATGAATGACTGCATACTTTGGAGTCGACCACCCATATTATGCCTAGCTAATGTGAACAATAAAGATGTGATATAATTGAAGGCCACGAAACAGACTCGTGAAGATTCTTACTTGAGCCATTCACGTATGAAGACCACGGGACAGACCCATGAGGATTTATTTGAGCTATCACCAATGAAGGCCATGGGACAGACCCGAGAGGATTTATTTGCGCCACCATGAATAAAGGCCACGGGACAGACCCGTGAGGATTTACTTACGCCATCACGAATGAAGGCCACAGGACAGACCTGTGAAGATTTATTTGAGCCACCATGAATGAAGGCCACGGGACAGACCCGTGCGAATTTATTTGAGCCGTTCATGACGCCAATACCATACATTTTCTATCCGAGTCGTTCATAACTCCTTGCCATGGGTACTTTATCCAAGACGTTAATGATTCAGTGCCAAAAGCATCCCATGCCAGTCGCACAAGACCATAGGACAACTTTAAAGGCATCCTTATAGGTAAGGAGAGCTCGAGTGTGAAGATTTTCATTGACCTGCCTTGCCTAAATCCTGTAGCACCTTTCACTACGATATGACCAGCCTTACTTTCAAACTAGTGCGCAATGAGTGACTTTGAACATGCAACCAGAAAAGCATCAAAGCTAAGCAAGTGAAGTTGTAACAAAAACAGGTACGTTTGGTTGAGCAAGACCAACAATTAGAAACATCCGTAATAGAAGGGAAGATGAAACATAATTATAGCCTTTAAGAAAATACTGCTCATAACTCAAGTCTTTGTGGTAAAAGGTAAACCCTTTTTTTTTTAGGAGTTGACTGAACTTAGGTGATTCCCAAGTTGCCTACGTACCATTCCATAAGGAAAGGATCAAGTCATAACGTAGTTCATTTTTTTTTTCTTTTTCTTTTTTTTTTTTTTTTTTGCGCTCTAACTTTTGCTTGAATCGCCTTTTTGGGTTTTCAATTCAACGAGCTTTTTTTTTTTTTTTTTTGTGCTCTAAATTTTGCTTAAATCGTCCTTTCGGGTTTTCAATTCAACGAGCTTTTTTTTTTTTTTTTTTTTTGGGTGCCATACACAGTTTATGCTCATGCGGTCCAGAAGCAACATGCAGTTTAGGCTCATGTGAAGAGGAGCGCTATCCAACCTTTAAGCATAGTAACGCTTCAAAAACTTGCCATTGATAAGGCCAATTCTTAACTCATCTCCATCAACTAACTTGTAAGCACCATTTGTGTAAGCTTCTTGAATTACATATAGTCCATCCCACTTCGAGAGAAGCTTATTCCCCATTCGATGAGTAATGATGATTGGTCGTCGAACGGCGAGCACCAAGTCTCCCACTTGAAATGACTGGGGTCGAACTTTCTTATTAAATGCTTTAGAGAGACGAGCCTGATAACACTCTAACCTTTGTTGTGCTTCAAGCCTCTTCTCATCTAGGGCCTCTAATTCTTCTAACCGTAGACGAGCATTGTCTTCATTTGTAAGCCCTTCTTGAATGGCGATCCTTAATGAAGGGATTTGTCGCTCTAGTGGAAGGACAGCTTTAACACCATAAACCAAAGGATATGGAGTAGCTTGAGTAGGTGTTCGATATGTTGTTCGATATGCCCAAAGAGCTTCTCCAATTCTTTCATGCCAATCCTTCTTTGATCTACTTACAACTTTCTTGAGAAGATTGCAAAGAGTTTTATTAAAAGCTTCAGCAAGGCCATTAGCTGGTGCGTTATACATTGAAGATTTATACTGCTTGAAGCTGAACTTTTCACAAAGTTGATTCACAAGAGCATTACAAAATGGCTTTCCATTATCGGTTATGATGTATCGAGGCACACCATAACGATAAATGATATTTCCTTTAATGAAATCAACAACGGTTTCTTTCTTCACATCCTTAAGAGGTATAGCTTCCACCCACTTTGAAAAGTAGTCTGTTACTGCAAGTATATACTCATGACCAGCAGAAGACTTATTAGTAAGCGGTCCAACCACATCTTGTCCCCACGCTTCAAAAGGCCAAGAAGCAACAGTTGAGTGCAATGGCTCCGGCGGTTGATGTATAAAGTTTGCGTGGAATTGACAGGCTTGGCACCTTTTAGCGTAATCCATGCAATCTTTTACCATTGTGGGCCAATAGTACCCCATCCTCTTTATTTGAAAATGAAGTTTAGGGCCAGACTGATGACCACCACATATTCCAGAATGAGCTTCTTGTAATGCTTGATTAGCTTCCTCTTCTCCTAAACAGCGAAGGAAAACACCATCAAACGAATGACGATAGAGTGTATCTTTAAAGTATATGAACCGTGGTACCCTTCGTCGTATTTCAACCCTATGTCGACGATCATCAGGTAATCTCCCATGTTCTAAGTAGTCAATAAGGGATGGTCGCCAATCTTCCTTCTCGACTTCACAGACAGAGATTAGATTTACTTCACTTTCTTCAATTTCATCATCAAAAGTTGGTGGTATTACCCAATTTTGGCAAATGGGCACTTTAGCTTGGAGATCAGATAAAACGAGGGTTGATGCTAGATTAGCCAAAGCATCTGCTTGTTTATTCTCTTTTCTTGGCACATGTTGTAAGGTGATACGATCAAACCATCCCATAAGATGAGTGCCATAATCAAAATACGGCATTAACTCGGGTTTTCTAACATCGTACTCACGAAGGAGTTGATTTATGACTAGCTTAGAATCCCCAAAAACTTCAAGCTACAAAACCTTCATATCTACCGCCATTTCAAGCCCAAGAAGAAGAGCTTGGTATTCAGCCACATTGTTTGAGCAACATTGAGTGAGAAAGAATGCATATGGCAATATATCTCTTTCGGGAGTAAGAAACACGACTCCAGCACCGGCACTATCATGACGTGCAGCCCCATCGAAGAACATTTTCCAAGGTGGGCGAACTTCAATAAGAAGTGCTTCCTCGTCAGGAAGGCTTTCAGATATCTCCCAACTATTTGGTATAGGATGATCAGCTAAAAAGTCGGCTAAGACTTGCCCTTTTACAGCCCTTTGAGGAATATAAGTAATTTCAAACTCTTGCAGCAATAGTGCCCATCTAGCTAGTCTCCCAGAAAGAACAGGCTTAGACATAATGTACTTCAATGGATCTGCACGAGAAATGAGTCAAACAGAATGAGCTTGCAAATAGTGTCTTAGCTTTTGGATTGCGAATATCAAGGCCATGCACATCTTCTCAATTGGAGAATAATTCAACTCGGAGCCTGTCAATGTTCTGCTGAGAAAGTAAAGAGCATTCTCTTTTCCTTCTTCATTTTCCTGAGCTAAGAGAATCCCCAAAGAGCGTAATTGTGATGAAATATAAAGTATGAGAGGTTTACCAGGAATTGGTGCTCTCAAGACAGGTGGCTTAAGCAAATATGACTTAATGCTTCTGAAGGCATTAGTACATGCTTCATCCCACTCAAATGGAACATCTTTCTTCATCAATCGATTGAAAGGTTAACAGCGACCAGCCAAATTAGAGATGAATCGGCGGATATAAGCTAATCGTCCTTGAAGACTCTTTAGCTCATGCAAGTTTTGTGGTTCTGGCATTTTTATGATAGCATCAATTTTGGATTGGTCAATTTCGATACCACGATGTTGAACAATGAAGCCAAGGAATTTTCCTGAAGTCACCCCAAAGGCACACTTTAAAGGATTCATTTTGAGTTGATATCGCCTCAGCCGCTCAAAAATCATTCTTAAGTCTTGGAGGTGGTCCCCTCTTTTCTTGGACTTAACTACCAAGTCATCGACATAGCATTCCACATTCTTATGAAGTATGTCGTCGAAAATCTTTTGCATGGCCCTTTGATAGGTGGCTCCAGCATTTTTTAGCCCAAAAGGCATAACTTTGTAGCAGTAAATCCCTTTTGGAGTGCAAAAAGCTGTAAGTTCCTCATCTTTTGGTGCCATTCGAATTTAATTATATCCAGACGAACCATCCATAAAGGATAAAACCTCATGACCAGTAGTAGCATCAACCATGATTTCAGTCAGAGGCAATGGGAAATCGTCCTTTGGACATGCATTGTTGAGATCTCGAAAATCGACACAAATCTTCCCATTCTTCTTTCTTACTGGGACGATATTTGATATCCAAGTAGGATACTTTACTTCACGAATGAAGTTTGCTTCAATTAATTTATTGACTTCTGCTTCTATTTGCGGGATAAGCTCTGGTCGAGATTGACGTTGAGCTTGTTTGATGGGACGCACTCCATGCTTCACTGCTAGGTGGTGTACAGCAACTTTTGGGTCTAAACCCGGCATCTCTTTGTAAGTCCAAGCAAAAATATCTCTATACTCACGTAAGAGATCTATGTAAGCTTTTTCTTCTTCAGTACTCAAATTAGCACTTAAGAAAGTAGGACGAGGATCATCAGGAGTACCAAGATCAACTTCTTTTAATTCATCCACAGTAGATTGGACTCCTTCTTCAAACGCTACTGGAGCATCTGCCGCATTTTCTTCCGCCGGAGGTTCCTCTTCGGGAATCTCTTTGATTGATCTATGTAATGCGGTAGCTACAAGGCTATCCACACACACATCTTCAAGTATGTTTTGACCAGAATCCTTTTGATTTATAAATACCACCGTGTGACTCTTAATCTTTAATTCTTCACCAGTAGTGATATTCAACGAAATATGTCGCTTCATCCGAGATGGGATCACACTGCAAGATTCTTTAGAATCTTGGATGGCAAAAGATGATTTTCTTTGTCTACGACGCTTAGTCTTCCTATTGTATAAGTATAGAGATGGAATGTGATCACCCAATCTAGTATATGCTGGTCTGCGTTCTCCCAAAGTGGCGTTTTCTTGAAGCCCAATCCTATCGAAGATCGACACTCGTGAAGAGGTCTCACCAAGACGATCAAATACTGAAAGTCTTGTTGGTGTTGTTTGAACATTTGTGCCCACTTCTTCAGAATCAATTGCGATATATTGTAAGCTAGCTTTTTTCATCGGTATACGAATAGGAGCAGGAGGAACAAACCCAAGGCCAGTCTTAGGATTCTCTACAGCATAACCCTTTTCTCTTAACATCTTTTGGGTATTAGTCAAACCATGTTCCTTTCCTTTGGTCGCCTCATTGGGATAGTTTCCAACAGGAATTAAGTCTTGACAACTACCTCCAGCTTTAACCATGAGCTTGTAAGCATTAGGATCAAAACCACTAGTCCTCTTTTCTGGTAAATCACCATGCTCCACTTCATTTCTTTGCGATGGTCTAACGAAACCCTGGATAGGAGGTTACATTACCTTTGTCATGGCGAGCTTTGTAACTGGGAGAGTTAAATCTTCTAAAGCTTCCAGCACAGTAGGATCATACCTAATAAAAGGAGACTGCCCTTCTTTTCTTTTAGATTTTGGCACATAACGCAATACAGGGGATGCTCTAGTGGGATTAATATGAATCTGATCCTTTGGCTTTTGCCCCCATGTAACTTTAGTTTGCTTAGCTTTGCTTGTTTCTCCATGTCCTTTGGCATGATTTGTTGCCTCTACCTTTTGAGTGGCTTTTTGCTCTTGAGTACTAACCTCTCCAGTTGATGGTACAGCATTAGGTTGGACATCTTTTGCTACATTGGATTGCAAGTAGAATTTGGTATCAGCAAAATAAGTTTCGGCCTCTGTGAATGGTTTGTCATCAGCTGCCATCTTCCTTTGAATCCCATTCTGATAGTATTTGAAACATTGATGAAGAGTAGAAGGAACCACTCCATAGTCATGAAGCCATGGCCGCCCCAATAACATGTTATATGAAGTCTTGGACTCAATAACATGAAATAATGCATTAGAAGCCATATCTCCGATCAGCAAGTCAAGTCTTATCATGCCAATAGCCCTTTGACCACCTTGGTTAAAGCCTTGAATCATCAAACGACTATGTGAGAGTTCGTCCATGGAAACGCCCAACTCCTTCATGATACGTATTGGCAAAATGTTTACAGCAGATCCGCCATCCAACAGCATTCTATTAACTTTTCGTTCACGAACATAGCTAGTAACGAAAAGAGGACGATTATGAGGATTAGAACCCAAGAATAAATCTTCATCAGAAAATGTGATAGTTGACATGCTTGAAGCGACAATATTAAGGCTGATGTGAGAATCTTTTTCACCTTTTGACTTTTCTAAGGCGAGTCCATCTTCTTTTCTTTCTGATTGCTCTTCTTCATCGTGTGCTTCATAGTAAGGCAATGTACTTGATGAAGGGTAGGCAGTATCTTGGAACCATTTTGGCATGAAGTCCCACAAAGTTATCGGAATGCGTGCCAACTCTTTCTCAGTTATGATGGACGCTACTTTCTGATTTTTCAAAGTCTTCTTCGCCTTTGACCTTTTTGCAAGTTGAGACCTTCTTTTAGTCCTTATCGATTGTATGTAAAACGACTTTGATGAATTGGATTTACGGGCCTTACGGCGAGTAACGAGAGTCCACCCTTCATCTTCAGAATTTGACAATTCAGTTTCTGAACAAGCAGTGCCCCCATTAGAATTTAACTGCATAATCACTTTTGTCACATCTGAAGTGCCTTTGTCCAGATGAGATGCTTTTGGAGAATGTGCAGGTGTACACTCAACTCAAATAGGATTAAACGAGCCAAACTTCATTGTAAAAGTTGTGTGCGATGGCATAGAAATAGGCGTTTCGTAGACCATTTCTTTGGAAGAGGCAGGAGATCCGAAGGTCACTGCAGCCAAATTTGAAGCTGCTATTTCCACTCCAAGATTAATTTTTTCCCTTGCGAGCCAATTCTAAAATCTTCTCCTTCAGGACAAAACATTTTTCTATAGGATGGCTGACCAATCTATGGTACTTACAGTATGTTGGGTCATCAACCTTACCAGCCTCCTCAGGACGTTTCATCTCAGGAAGTTCAATAAGGTTACTTTTGAGAAGATCTTCTAACATTTCTGCAACATCAGAATCAGGAAAAGGGTATTCCTTTTCTTGTATTTCTTTCAAAGTGGCCTTCTTCTTTCCTTTATCTTGAAAGGTATCAGGTCTTTCATCTATCTTCTTCTTTGACTTGAGTACAAACTTCAGCGGCGCTAAGCTCACAGCCATAGATTCTTTCTTGTCATTTTTGATGGGATACTTGCCCCCTTTACGATTATCTTGTTTTTCTTTTCCTTTGTGAAAATCTTGGACTGGAAGGTTTTGGATTGGTGGACCTTGGCTTCCACTAGCTGCCATGCTAAACTCCATATCGTGAGCACGCGTTGCTAAATCTTCAAAGGTCTTAGGCCTAATCCCTTGCAGGATGTAACGTAGACCCCAATGCATCCCTTGAGTGCACATCTCAATGGCAGAAGCTTCAGAAAGCCTGTCTTTGCAATTCAAACTTAAGTTCCTCCATCTATTGATATAATCAATGACATGCTCCTCCTTCCATTGGTAAGTGCTAGTTAGTTCAATCATACTAACCGTACGACAAGTACTGAAGAAGCGATCAATGAATTCTTGTTCAAGTTGATCCCAACTATCAATTGAGCCTGGTGACAAATCAGTATACCAATCAAAAGCGAAACCTTTTAAGGATCGAACAAACTGCTTAACCAGTAGATCTCCGTCAGTGCCGGCATTATTACAAGTTTCCACAAAGTGAGCTACATGTTGCTTCAGGTTACCTTTGCCATCAAATTGTTGGAACTTTGGAGGCTGATAGCCAGTAGGCATCCTCAAAAGGTTTATCCTTTGAGTGTATGGCTTAGCATATGCATGTGAGAACTGAGCGTTGCCTTCGACTTTATCCTTAATGGTGCCAACAATGAACTCTTTCAATTGGTCCGTTAGAACTGATTCATCTAAGGGGATATGAAAATCCCCAAACGAAACTCTGGTCCTTGGAATAGTTCTGGTCATGTTTTGTGGATTCGTATGTGGCATACCTGTTGGCGAATTGGTAGCAGCATTACCAGAGTCGCCTACGTTAGTATTCTTCGGTGGTGTATCCGTTGTTGCATTAGTAGCTGTATTGTTAAACCCACCTAATTCAGGATTCACTTGCGGTTGACCCGTTGTCGCATTAGCAGTAGTATTGCTAGATTGACCTAACTCGGGATTCATTTGAGGTGCACCCATTCTAGGCTGTTCCAAATTCCCAATCTTTTCTACTAGTATAGCCATTTGCATGTCTCTTTCTTGCGTAGCAGCTGTGAGAACTTCAATAGCCTTGGCCATACTTGCAATCTATTCTTTCAAAGATAGCGTGTTAGTCACCATTATAGGCACAGCATTGAAACTTCCAAATCTGGCAGAGTCTGTAGGTGACATTAGCTTGGATTGTGGCGTTCCATGAGGAGTAACAGGTGCAGAATTGGTGTTTGAGTCATCTTGCTCAGCGGCGTCCTTGTTTCCCCGCAAAAAGTCTATGGTGATGACTGGGCTTTTAGGGGTGGTAGAACCAGACCCTAATGTTGGTTTGCACACAGCAGTTTGAGCGTATAAGTCAGCAATTGCCTTTTTCTTGCTTCGAGTCATAGGGCCCAAGTTCAAGGTGTCACAGCTTGATTCCTGATCTGCGGCTTGGTTGATTGATCCGTGAGATTTGGGATCTTGAACGGTAGCTTTCTTAGGAGCCATTGAATTTGTAGAGAGTTGACGAAAAGAAGAGATGAGAGGTAGAGATTGTCCCACCGGGCGTGCCAGAAATTTGTACACGCAAATTTCGTGTCTAAAAAATAAATAGACCAAAAAAGTGGACAAAGGATAATTTTATTAATTTGTAGTAGCGGAATACAATCTCTGTGTAGACTTTGTTTACAAAGTAAAATAATCCTCTGATTCTTCTCTCCTTGAAACTTTGACTTGAGGGCTTGAGCAGCTTGTTCTCGATTCAGCGGGTGAAATCTCCTCCGATATAGGTGGAATGAATCTCTTGTGTGAGTCTCTAGGCTTTGAGCGTATTAGAGGCTATGAACTTTGGTGTGAGTTCTTTGTCTTGAGTCTTTGGTGTAGAAGTTCTATGGAGCTTTTGAGGCTTTAATCCAATAGAGCTTCAATGCTTGAATGTTGGTCACGTCAGAGCTTTCGAGGCTTTGGTCTGACAGAGCTTTGTTGCTTGAATCTCCTTTCTTTCCTCCTTGACCCTTGGGGGCTACCTCTATTTATAATGGTATGGGGAGAGTATTTTGATAAGAATTGGCTTCTTAATAATTATCCCTTATTCATCTTTTATAAAAGAATAAATATTAATTATTTGATAGCCATCCTAAACAGAACACGTGGCAACATTTGATTGGAAGAATTATTTGTCTTCCTTTTATTTGGTCTTACTTAACAAGTGGCAATATTTGATTTGGCCACCTGTGTAGCGATTTTAAAACACATGGCAACTTGTAATTCGCCAACGCTGTGTAATAAAAGACACATGGCACACATTTATTTGCCATAAATATATCCCACTCAACTAATAAGAAAACACGTGGCCAAATTTAATTTGTCATGATTTAGTTGACTTTAAGACACGTGCCCACTTGTGAGTGGTTGCAAATTTTCTCGTTCTACACTATGCTTGACTTGAAATTCGTGTGTCATACATCAGGGAATTAAAGGCCGAAAAGGAATATAAAGCAATGGGCCGCAATTATTCTTCTGAATTAAAATCATTTGTGATCCATTTAATAAGGAATTAACTGGTAACAATTATTCACTAGCCTCATGATGCTACCCCTTTTTCTGGTAATAGTTTAGCAAAAAGAAAAATTTTGATATATTACAGTCCACCAAACTAATGTGACAATTAGATAACATAATAAAGCTACTTTTGGGTCTATAATAGGGGTGTTAATGGTTCGGTTTGGTTCGGTTTTAGGGGAGATTTCAAACCAAACCATTATACTTCGGTTTTGTTCCTCCCAAACCAAAACCAAACCATACTATAAAAAAACCAAACCATTATATTTCGGTTTGGTTCGGTTCGGTTTCGGTTTTAACCTATCAAGTAACAACAAATAATTGAAAATGAAAAAAATGACATACCACACTCCAAATAAAAACATTTTTAATAAAAGTATTACATTAGCAACTAAAAAAAACAAACATTTTATCAAAATAGAAATATATTGACATATATCAATATGTCAATATCACACACAACATTAATACACACAACATTAATAACTAGTTTAATATATGCCAATCTAAAAAAGGGAATACAATAAGAAACTTAAAATCAACAAAAACAAGTCCATTACCTACTTTATCCTTATTAGAATTGGGAATTTACAAACTTTAAGTTTATATATATAATATAAAATTATATATATATATATATATATATATATATATTATATTATATATTTTTCGGCGGTTTTTTCGGTTTGATTTGGTTTTTTAAAATTGAAAACCAAAACCAAACCAATTGAGTTCGGTTTTCTAAAATTAAAACCATAACCAAACCTAATGACAAAAAAACCAAACCAAACCGCCCGGTTCGGTTTGGTTTGGTTTGATTCTCAATTTTAACCAAAACCATTAACACCCCTAGTCTATAATGCTGTCAAGAATTTTTATTTTTATTTTTTAAATTTTTTATCACTGCTATTAAACTAACCACGCTTGGAGACTGCGACTATGTATTCAACTTTAGGAGCTTTTACAACGGGGAAATGCAATATAATTCAGGTAGACCCTTTGTAAAACACCAGTTCTTGATGGACTAAACAACTTAACAATTTTTTACTTCATTGTCAGAATGAAAACTAAAGCTCAAAAAACATAGAAATGAAAGAAATAAAAATCTTAGTACAAAAAACATATTGAAATGTGAAATTGGCACAAGTTATAAAGTAGACAGAGCAAGCAGAGCAGGAGAGAAGGCAAGGAAATTATATATCAATGGCAGTCTATTTTTTCATAAAAGGTCAAAAATGGAATGCCAAATGGTAATTAATAATGCATCAATTTAAATTGAAAGAGAGAAAAAATTGTTGGAGCCATATTTCTTTTATCAGTCATGCATTAACTATAAGAAACAGTTTTCACACTCATAGTGTGTACTACATTATAGGATTTAAAAATACATTTAACAAATATGCATGTACGTATAAGGTGATGAGATGGAACCATATTCGAATAAGTCGTTAAGGGGGCACCCCATGAGTCCATTCTAACTGCCCTACGTACAGTACTCAGCCATGGGATGTGAACAGCTCATTGAGCAGGGGTCCTCTTCCAATGCTTGGCCATAGAACGGTCTGACCTATGCAATGCTTTTCTCAACCCAGTGGCAGACAACTTAAGCCCACAACGTAACTTTGGGCCCTTACAATTTTATGGGTTAACCATCGACTTTCCAAAAGCTTGTGTGTGCTGAAAGAGGAGTGTGATGGGGTCGGGCGACCTTTATCCATGGGGCCAAGGCCGAATGGATACCCATCCCTGCTATCATCAAAAGAATATTCTAAAGTCATTATCAACTAATGATAATATATCACAGGATTCACTAATTGCGTAAATGTTAGACTAATATTTTAAATTTCGATTACACGCATCCACTGACCTAGACAGAGGGGTGAATAGGTCTTTTAAAAAATTAGCGGATAAATTAGACAATTCAATAAATTTTACATATTAAAAAAGTAAATCCATCATCTTGAACTAACAAATTCAATAATTCAAGAAAATAATAGATATCATCACAAATAATAGTGAATATTTTAAATAATGATATTTCAGGAATTTCTAAGGATTAATCTTATTAAACCTTTAGGAGTAGACCAAATGGTCCTAGGGCCTTTTGCTTTGCTTAGCAAGTAGTCATAGATACAACTCTTATCACTCCCCCTCAAAGCCACTCCTATGGATTTTATACTGTAATTGCCCAAGCATGTGAGGCGAGGGGCTGCATGTGTCCAAGGGGATTAGTTGGGTATAAAACATCTAAAACCTCTCCATATCAAAAAAAAAAAAAAAAAAAAAAAAAAAAAAAAAAAAGGGGAAAAAAATTTGATCTTATAGTATCAACTATAATGATAACACCAATATTTTAAATATTCTAATGGCTATAGATTTATACCTTTAATACTATGTAAAATTTGTTGAATGTCGAATTTCAAATTCAACACCCAAATATGCCCCAAACAGTACAATAATGCTGTTTTTGCGTCTACAATGCTATTGAAAATATTCTGTGCCATGGATGAATGAAACAAAAGTTGATTGAATTGCAAGATTTTAGGCAATTTGATGAAGAAGTGCATTGTGAATAATCAACTATATCTCCCTCCGCACAAACCCACCCTTCCACCCCAAAAAAATAAATAAATACAAAAATACAAAACAAAACAAAAACAAAAGATCTACAGCTAGAAGAATTGTATAATTTTTTATTCACCTCCAACTATATATGTTTTAACATGGAAGGATAATAAAGGAACATCAAAATCACATCAAATGAATTCCTATCATACAAAAAACTACATTACAATAGAAAAAAAAATACTCAAAGGGTTAAACACAAACCCTTTTCTAGAGATTTATCTGAGACCATGTTTGTTTAGCTGGAATGGAATGGATGGGAATGAAATCTGATTCCATGCTTAGTAGTATGCAATGAAAAGTGAATTAAAATGGATCTATAAACACATTGTTTAATTCCATTCCCATTCAAATTACCTCATCCAAATATGTTGTTTGGAATGAATTGGAATGAGAATTCATTCCATCTATTCTATTCAAGTTAAACAAACATGGCCTGGGTTTATTTCTTGTATAAGACCAGATTTTCTGATATTTGATCTTTAGGCTTTGACTTGTGAGCTCCTTCCCTTTGGCTTCCCCCCACTTCTCGCATATATCGGGGGCTTTCATTGGGAAAAAAGGTGACCGTAAATACATACAATGAATTCCCATGCCATATGATATGATGCTTGTTAGCAAGAAGAGGACTCACGAGATTTCCTTCATCTATCGGCCATCTTCTGCAGTGATTGTTAAATCGTTAATTGAGTATGCAAATTGTTTACTGGATGAAGAAGTGCTATAGAGATCTCTTCCTACTGTGAAAGCTGGTTGTTTAGGAGTTGGAACTATTGCAGTTTCATTGCCGAGCAGTTTAACTATATTTGACATGGAGGGTGATCACTAGGCTGTTCTTGTACACATAGGAGCCCAACAGTTAACACACTTCAAAAATTCATTCATATTGCAAGTTTCGTGCAGTGTTTGTTCCAAATTAGTGTGAAGAGTAGCATAACTAAATGACAAATGGATATGAAAAATTCAACGCACTTACATAACCTAGAAGGCCCAAAGCTTGGTTTGACTGATAGAATCCCGTGGTTTTCTTTCCACTAATAATCTCAAATACAACTACACCAAAGTTATAGACATCAGACTTGATTGAGAATAACCCCTTCATTGCATACTCCAAAGACATGTAGTTATTGCAATCTATCATGCGTTAGAAATAATTAGTGATTAGGCACGGTATTACTACTATTGAATATTGTGCAACAAGATTTGCACTCGAATAAGATTATATTATTGATTTAGTACTTACTAAGTTCCGACTACTAACAAGCGGCATACCCCCACACGGTGAGAATAGGATATTCCATAAGGGAACAGCATCACATGCTTCCAGCCTTCCACACAAGAAGACAGCACGTGTCTTCGTACAATAAATCAAACCCAAATAGTCTGGAGACCAAAAGTGAGTATCAGGTGACACAAACAAATTTGGGCCAATTGAGCGGTTGTAAGTTTGTAGACCTTTAGTGTTATTTGCTCATCCACTTGTTTTAATTTTTAAAATTTTATAAAAAATATAAAAGGTTTTTATAAAAATAGTCATGAAACTCACTAAAAAATATCATTTTGAACAACTTTACAAAAAAAAAAGTTTTTTCAAAATTTATTGTTTAAGTATAATTTCTGGCCAAAAATCCACATAAACAACAGATTTTAGAAAAACATTTTTTTTATGAAATTATTCAAAATGATGTTTTCTAGTGGACCGCACAACTGATATTCGTAAAAACCTTTTTATATTTTTTATATAATCTTAAAAATTAAAATAAGTGGATGTGGAAATGACATTGAGAGTTTGCAACAACCTCTCTCAGAAAATAATTATCGTTGGGTCGGTTTAGAGAGCAGACCATGCTAATACGCCTTGGGTTTTTGGAGTGGATTGGGCATCAGCAGTAAGATCCAACTTAAGGTAGGGTCTAACCAGACAATACTTGGCTGTGGAGAAAGGGCTCCTTACTTCCACTCATCTTTTGGCATGTGTATGAGATGTGATTGTATGCATGCATCCCCATCTCACTCTGTTCTTGAGTAAACATTGAATTCTTAAGTTTTCTCATTCCTTTTCAATAGACAGGCCATCTAAATTTCTAGAATTATGTACAAAAAGCTCCTAAGATCGAGCTCTGAGACGGGTTATATGAAGTGAAGATCTTTCATAAGAGTTCGTAAGTGACCTCAAATGGCTTGAACTTCACATTCTGGTAATTAGTCTTGGAATTTTTAAATCATATATCCGGGAATAGGATTGTAATATACATGTTGAAAAATGAATTCAATTAAAGTAGTGTCCACAGTCATTGTTCTGCACATCTTTTGTGATCTCCATGTTTCATTCGGAATTGTAACTCTTAAACAATTATTCATCTTCACCAATGACACAATAGCTTAATTAGTAGTATTCTCCTCACATATTGAGTGAGCGAATGTAGAAGCGTTCGTAACTTGATACCCATTTGTCGATACTGGGGAGTTAAGGGTATGGGTAAATTCTATCGATTGTCCAAAAAAAAAAACAACTGTTCACCTTCAATTTCATGATGTTATGCCTTTTTTCTGGTAATAGTTTAGCAAAACGAATTTAATATTTCATACATTAATTAAAGTCCACTAAACTAATGTGAAAACTAAATAAAACAATAATGGTATTTTGGGCCTATAATGCCTGTCAATGTATATATTATCACTGCCATTACACTAAGCATGCTTGAAGACTGCCACTATGCATTCAACTTCAGGAGCTTTTACGAAGGGGAAATGCAATATAATTCAGGTAGACCATTTGCAAAACACCAGTTCTTGTTGGACTCAAAACAAATTTTGTCTTTACTGTTAGAATGCGAACTAAAGCTCAAGAAAACAACGGAAATTACAGAGAACAAAAATTTTGGTGCAAAAAATACACTAGAAATTTTGGTATTGTTTTTCATTGCACTAACTCTTGAAATAGATAGGTGTAGATAACAATGGGACTGCTTGTAGTTCAACTGATAAAGATTATAAAGTAAAGTTGGCACAAGGAAAAGGGTAGACAGAGCAAGCAGAGAAGGTAAAGGAAAGAAAATTATATCAGTGACAACCTATTTTTTAGAAAAAGTAAATTAACAAAGAAGCTTGGGATAGCCTGTTAATGATAATGACAAAGACATTAACAGGGTTTCACATATTTAATTGATTTCAAGAATGCTTCAAAATGGAACTGTCTTGGCGAGGCATAAATGTAGCTATTTTGAAGACAAGCCACTTAACTTAGCTCAGGACTCAAAGAAAATGACTCCAATGTGCTGATAATACAAATGAAATGCTAAAGTGTAGAAAATGCAGTTTCACTATCAAGCATGGAAAATACCTTTGACATGTTGGGACGATCATTTGGGTCTTCCTGTACACACAACAGCCCAACATTTACACACTTCAAAAATTCATTCCTCTTGCAAGTTGCGCCTAGTGTTTGGTCCATCAAATCAATTGCCTTATCTTCATTCCACAATCTCCATGCCTGATAAAACTGAAATCGAATGTGATATGAAACATTGTGTGACAAAAGGACTAATGGGTATGAAAAATTCAACACACTTACATAATCTAAAAGGCTCAGAGCTTCTTCAGAATGATAAAAATCAATGTTTCTTTTCCCACTGATGATCTCAAGTATAACCACACCAAAGCTAAAGACATCAGATTTAACAAAAATAACCCCAAAATTAGCGTACTCTGGAGACATATAGCCACTGCAATACAACATATATTGGAAATAGTTAGTGAGCTAATAGTTATGCTATTGCATACCTTTTTCCTCACATAATGTTGAGGGATTGAAAGTTATTCAACCAAAATTAAAGAGCCAAATTTGATGATTATTCCATCGATATAATACTTACTAAGTTCCACATACTTTATTTGTTTCTTCTTGATTAGTTTGTTTGCCTCCAAATATCCTTGCTAAGCCAAAGTCGGAGATTTTGGGATTTTTTTCCGCATCTAACAAAATGTTGCTTGTTTTCAAATCTCTATGAATAATCCTCAATCTAGAATCTTGGTGAAGATAAAGAAGGCCTCGAGCAATTCCCAAAATAATGTTGAAGTGTAAATCCCAGTCCAATACCATGCATAGTGTTCGATCTTGCAAGGTTTACATTTCCCATTTGAAAGCATTATTTAATTGGCTATTTTAAGTTAGTTATTATCAATCAAGATAACATATATACATATATATATATGTGTGTGTGTGTGTGTGTGTGTGCGCATAAAATATTTGAAGAAAGTAAGTTTAGAGGCTAACCAAATATGAAAGAGTCCAAGCTTTTGTTAGGCATATATTCATAAAGTAACAACTTTTCTTCTCCTTCTATACAGTAGCCTAAGAGTCTAACAAGATTTCGATGTTGAAGTTTGGCAATCAATATAACCTCATTCTTGAATTCCTCTAAGCCTTGTCCTGAAACGCTTAAGAGCCTCTTTACAGCAATTTCACGTCCTCCTGGAAAGTCACCCTAACAGAAAATTCCCATTGTGTTATCCACTATTACCAAAAAGGTGGAAGATGCCATGAATTATATATAATTAATTTATACAGCAAGCAAATGACTATTACCTTGTAAACAGGCCCAAATCCCCCTCTTCCAAGTTTATTTTCATCTGAGAAGTTATTTGTAGCAGCTACTATGCTTTCCAAATCAAAGAAAGGTACATCTATGTCTTTCTTGTCCTCTTCTCTAAATTGATTGGAAGCTATCCAGTCTTTGCCACGTAGCTCATTGTCACAGAATTGTAGGGCTTGATTTTGTTGGGTTTTTCTCTTGTTTTCTGAATCAAAGAGAATTTTTTTTTTTTTTCAAAAATCTCAAAGACAAGTTAATTATAAAAAGGAACTTGATCCTGAGCATTTAAGACTATACTATTTCACCTACATTCTCCTACTTATCCATATGTGACAGCTTCTTATTTTATACTGGACCTCACATGATTGTTTTATCTATAAACTTTTGATACTTAAGCTAGGTGGTAAAGGAGAGTGGCAAAAGATAGATGAAGTAGCATTTTCCAAACATTTATATTTTTTAAAAAGAAAAAAAAGGAAATAGCATATGGTTGCACATAGTGCATAATCCACTCCGATACCTTTTCTTTTGGCTGCCCTTCGTCTTCGTAGGTACAGAAAACAAACTATGGTGCATGTGAGAGCAATCGGAACAGTAACACTTGAAATGATTAGAGGCCGTGACATCTTCCACCGTGAAGGCCCTTACGAAAGATTTTTTTTAAAAAAAAGAAAAAAAAAATGGAAAAGGGGCAAAAAGCTATCAGTATGTTTTGCTAGAGAGCATTTTCTTGTAGCAACATTTGAAAGATGCATTCTTCATCTACAAAACAAATTTAACTACAACAAGGCACATCCACATATTCATGCAAAAGAAAGTATCCTCACCTTGAACGCAGCTTAAAGTTGAACTATTCCAGCTAAAGTGTGCATTGCAAAGGCACCTTTGCTGTCCATCTCGTGCCTTTTTGCAAGTTGAATTCTGCCAGTCCTTGCAGTCTCCTAGGGACGAAATTCTACAAATTGGCTCTGGTGGTGGATCCCAACTGATCTCTATTTCATCTCTACCTTTGGATGAGACATCAGAACTCCGTCCGCCCTTCTCATCTTTGCAGTGATTGTTCACTTGAAACGGCTTTTCGAGCTTCGGAATTTTCCCTCTTGAATTGTGAGCCTCACAATTGCCTGCACCTTTGGCTTGGATGACAAATGTTTGTGCCTCTGGATTAATGTCAGTGACTCGATAGCTGGTGCCACTAGGTGCCTTAAACCAAACCTGGCCAGTGGTGAGGTTGCATTCGAAATTCATGTACATGGTGGGATCACCACAATTTCGATCAGTGCTCAGGGGATAGGGAACCAGATATGTGCCACAGGGCTTGCAGTCCCTGACTGTTGATTCTGAAAGTAGAATGCAGGCATGTCTTGAATGTCCATTATTAACATTGAACAACAAAATTTAGCTCAATTGGATACCAAAGGCAGCTTGTTTAGCTAAGGACTCCAAGCCATGTGAAGAAAGATGGATACCCTATGGGTGGGGTGGGTTAACGCGCGTTACCATAAGGTGCGAATTATCTTACATATGAACAAAGTTACCTTGTCAATTATAAGGACATTTTCACAAAATTGACTGTATGTGACAGTCATGATCAAATCAGCCTTGTTGATATGAGTTATATATATATTAGCACCATGCCATGTATCAGGGTTTGTACTCTGAGCATTGGTCCAATGTACCACATAACTTATTAATGCACAAAATAAAATCTTTAATACAAGTGTTGATATAAATTTTATTAACACATGCTCATCTAATCATCATCTTACTATATAATATATATCAACTAGTATTACTTTCTTGTGTAGATTTAATTATACTTAGTGACCAAAAAAACGGAGTTTGTATTCCAAATGTTGGATCGGGCACAACATTATTCTAAAGGCTATATGTTATCAATTTTCTTTATTTAAAAATAAATAAATAAATAATGAAAAGATCACAACGGCTGAGTGATGTAAGGGTGCTTACAAAGCGAAAATCATAGGGAAGACTGTCCGAAAACTTCACGAGTTAGGTCAATGTGTAAGTTACCCCAACTTGCTCAGAAAGCGAAGCACAATCAGCAAAGCAGGAGCCCAAAAGCAATCACTCGCCCAAATATTAATTTTTTAAAAAAAAAAATTGGAAGAAGGAAAAGTAAAGAAACAGAAAATAAGGAGATAGCATGCACCACGTGCACTTGTGGGTTAGTAGTGGTACAGAGTGTGTTTG
The DNA here is from genome assembly GCA_039720395.1 of Liquidambar formosana. Taxonomy (NCBI): domain Eukaryota; kingdom Viridiplantae; phylum Streptophyta; class Magnoliopsida; order Saxifragales; family Altingiaceae; genus Liquidambar; species Liquidambar formosana. The sequence goes on from JBBPBK010000334.1 coordinate 187,680, forward strand.
GGGTTTTGGTTAGTTTTAAGTTTAAGAGTTCAATCTCCTTCGATGTAGGAAAAAATAAAATAAAATAAAATATGGAGATAAAAAAAAAAATAAAAAAAAGGGCAAAACAAGAAAGATAATTTGCTTGGTAATGCTATTGGACCTCCTTGATAATCCCTCCAAAGAACCCTCATGATTTGGTGTGAATAGAGTATTTGGGGCTATCAAGGGAGGTTCCAATGCATTTCCCTATTTGCCCCTTAATTTATCTAAAATTCTAGCATTATTCAGGAAATAAAAAAATATATATTTATACCGGAAATGTTTACACGGACAGAGAGGTTACGGCCACCGTCAGCAAACTCCTGAAGATTCGTGAGATCTCCCGTCCAAATCAAACACGGAGGAGTACTATCATTATCATATGAATAAGCCTGGCATTTGCAGTCTTGGTTGCCAAGGCAGATCTTGTCCCTGCTTTCACCTTCATTCGTAGCCTCAAACCGTCTGTCTGGGTCTCTCACATTCATCATCATTAAGCTCAAGAACGTGTTGTTCCCACTACCGTTGCCACACATCGACGACTTTCGTTTGCACCCACCTGAAAAATCTTCATACTGCCAATTATCCTGTGAGATAGGCTCGAACCCCGGCAAACATTTGCACGCCACGCTATTGTTGATATTACAACTACCAAAGTTTCCACAAGCATTCAACGCGCCACACCGGTCTGGCGGCTCCAGCCAAACTAAAGACCAAGTTTTGTTTCCATCCCACCTCAGATACTGTATCTCCCCAGTAAAATTTATCACCAGCCTCGCATTTCTATAATAACTAGAATTCCGGGACAGGGGCGCCGGCAAACATGAACCGTATGGCTTACCTCTTCCACAGGAAACAGCAGGGCGGGGATTCATTTTCGGGTTTCCGGCACCAGCCGTCACGGAGCCTCCGGCAACAGCCTTCACTGATTTGGAAACTACCCTGGCCAGGGATACGGAATTCGTGCTGCTGAAATTTGATAACAACTTGGCTATTGTATAAGGCATTTCACCGGGCTTACTCATCCAATACGGCGTCAATAATGTGTTTTTCCAGATGACGAATTGGTCTTCACTACTTTGATATCTCTGAAACACGAAGTCACCTGTGGTCGGATCATCGCTGCTTTTCCACGAAGTCAAATTTAGGCCCTCATCCATCTTCATACCCGGAAGAAATGTGTCCGTCGGACTATCAAAGCTCTCCCATAGAGTCTCCCCCAATATATTATCGCTCAAAATGAGGTTCCCAGAATCATCAAGCATCGCCGTCGTATTTTTAGAAGAGGAAGTTTCATCAAGTGCAGACCAGGAAGGATTTCCGTTTCCATCCAATACCTTAAGGTTACCATCTTCTGTGATTGCAAAAGATCCTTTACCGTCAGAAAGTGGGCGATCTCTGTTTGCGACCCACACAACTGTTGGAGGTTTGACGTTGTAATACCAGATCCCAACGTATCTTCGGTGAGTACTCCTGTTTTCATTAGGAGTAAAGAAGCCTAGCTCGAAAATTTCGCCGGTGGAAACAAGAGTGTCTCCTCTTTCATCGCTAATGAAATTGTCGAACGTTATGGTATCCTTAGCAGAGCAATTTTGAAGAGAAGAGTACAGCAAGAACAAGGATAAGAGGATCGGTGGCATGTGATCTGCAGACCATGATATGATATATTTTCTTCCTTTGCTTACCATTATGGAAGAACGCTGAGCAGGAATGTGGTTTACTGGAGTAAGCACTTCAATAGTCACTCATTGTGTGGAGGCTACAAATTCCAGAATCCACTTATTTCCCTTCTCAAAAGGATGCCCCATTGGTGAATTCCCCCATAAGTTGAGGGGGCAATTACAGGGGTGGTTTCTGTTAATTCCAACTAGAATTATTGAAAAGGCAAGCTGGCAGGTTCAGTAAAGATCTTCAAATCATGTTCCTTTTTCCCTTTTTGTTTTCTTTATCGTTTTCTTTTCTGTGGTCCCATAGGTTTTAGCTTTGTCCCTTTCTTTGTGAGAAAGGATATGAGACATGATTTAATTTGCAGGTTTCTACTTAGACTCAGTGCTCCTTTCTTTTTCAAATTTTAATTTGCTCTTAATTAGGAAGGGGCCCATAAAGGATTTGAAACATGGTTATCCACATTTCTATTTACAAAACGACTTTAGCCATTAGTGCTCTTTTTTTTATTATCCACTTTTGTTCTTGATTTGACAAAGATAAAGATTCCCCATTAAGGCTGCTGCTAATTTGTGTTGTCTGCAAATTACACTATATGCAATCACAGTCTGTTAATTGAGCTTATACATATGTGCATCGGAGCTGTACATCATGTTGATCTGCTCGTATAGTACAACATGCAGTCACACTCTTGCATGGATGTTAATTAATTCGATGTTGGCATAAGCTTACGTCGCTCGGATTTGCTTCTTGATGCGATTTAAGTGATTCTAGCTCAGTGCAGGAGTGATCCAATAGAAATTGTGATCTAAGGCTAAAGTTTGAGATAAGGTCTTCTTGTATCGGGCTGGGGCAAAAAATTTGTTATAAATGGGTTGGGGCTTATAAAGATTGCCTTAATTACTATCCTATTGAGCCAGCCGTAACTCGGCGCACCTACAATGTAGGTTAATGTCTTGGATTTGCATAAGGATTGGCCTCATGACAAATTAAGCATAGGGTTGACAAAATCCGACAAGGCCAAATAACCTGTTAGGTCTCCAAATTTCCACTTGATTTCTGGTATGAAAACATTATTCAACGATTGCTAATTTTCTAATAATTTAAAAATAATTAAATACTAAAATGAAGTGAGCAGTAACCTCACCCATATTCAGGGATTAATTGAGCCAAAGATCTGGATAACTTATTAAGGGTGAAAATAAATAAATAAATAAAGCCCTCAAGGAAGTAGAACAATGGGAGGTTGGGAAGAGAGCAATAGAGAAATTTCTAATATTTAGAGGTGAAATTATGAATACAAGCATGCGAAAAAGTATAGTCTATATTAATATCAGATATATGCAAATGATGATTAGTCTACCAATTGCTCTCTTTAATCTTAGCAATGTTGTATAACTAGAAAATTTAGAGAAGCAAATGCCAAAATGGTAATAATGGATCAATGTAAACTGAAAGCAAAAAAAATATTGAACTCTTGGTTCTTTTATCATTCATGTGTTAAATATCTCACAGCTCGCACATTAATAGTGTGTGCTACCATATACTCCATCAATTCCTAAAATATTGGTCTCTTTTTTCTTTTGAGATGTTTCAAAATTATTTTTACATTCCAAAAGTTAATAATTCTTTCTATTTCATTTCCTAAAATACCCTTAAATGGATATTCTTTTTTTTTTTTTTTTTCCAAAGTTCTATATACTTGAGGGCAAAATTGAAATGTCAAAACATATATATCGATATGGAAGCATTTAATAGAGGGTTTCTTAAAAAAATGTTTTTTCAACAGGGATAATCAATTAGGAACCGAGAGAGTAATAGTTAAAATACATGCATTTAACAAATATGCATATGCAAGACGATGAAATAAAACTCTATTCATACAAGTCGACAGAAGGCACCCATTAGTCCATTCAAACAGCCCTGCAGTACGTTTCAACCATAAGACGAACAATTTATTGAGGATGGCCATATAAACAGTGGCAGACAGCCGACTTTAAAGGCCTCTTTTATTTTCTTTTTATTTTTTATTTTTTTCCTTTTTGACATAAGACTTTAAAGTTTTTACTAAATACGTGCTGTGATAGGGTTTCGTGATCTTTATCTATGAGGCCAAGGAATATACGGTGCCTGCTATCATCAAAAGAATATTCTAAGTCAAGATAGATAACAAATAATAATGATACTCCGTGTCACATATATAAATAAATTTATTAAAAAGCGTATTAAGATTAATTTAGAATACTAAAGCCTATAATCTGTGCAACGTTGAGCATGATTTAAAGAAAAGGGGGGAATTTTAGATTGGTCGGGCTATTAGTTACGGTTCAATATAAATGACTATTAACTTCTTAGTAAATGACTACTAACGTAACTAACAATGACTATTTACTGTAATTATTTTCCAGTAGCCCGACCAATCTAAAATTCTCACAAGAAAGAAAATGGTTTTGAGAGCATGTGGAAGTAATGATTGGAATTTAACTAGCAAATTGCTTTTCTCAACTAATTTTCCATTTCATGAATTTCACGAATTTGATATGACAAAAATTATTTTCAGTCAATCAGTAGGAAAGGGAGTTGTTATTTTTGATTTGAAATGAAGAAAAAAATTGATCCTCACCATTCTTGAAATTAGTGATGACAAATTGACAATTATTTTGGAATGCCTAACATTAGTATATATATTGTAATTCAAAATTCCTCACTTTCTGAGTGAGCAATTTCCAATTCTAGCTTGAAACGGCATTCCTGCATTTGGATAAATGTCAGTGACTCGGTAGCTGGGGCCATTATAATAGGTGCCTTAAAGCTAACCTGGCCAGTGGATTTGTTGCATTCGAAATTTATATACGTGGTGGGATCACCACAATCTGGTCCAGTGCTCAAGGGGACGATCTCTGTTTGCGACCCATACGAGGACTGTTCGTGGTGTTAAATTGTAATACCGAATCCCAACGTACCTCTCAGAACTACTGGAGTTTTCATTAGAGTAAAGAAGCCTAGCTCGAAATTTTCTCCGGCGGAAATGATATATAGTTTCTCCTCTTTCATCAGCAATCGAATTGTTGAAGGGTATGGTATCAATAGCAGAGCAATATGGAAGAGAAGAACACAACAAGAAGGCGTACAAGGATAGCATCTGATCTACAGACCATGATATGAGAGATTTTCTTCCTTTGCTTACCATTATCATGGAAGAATGTTGAGCAGGAATTATGTGAGTTACAGGTGTAGTACTTTACCAGTCATTATGTGCTGGTAACAAATTCTGGAATCCACATGTCAATAATGGATTTAGATTCCATGGGTTTTTTCCTTGTAAGGATCTTGTACAATTTTTCTTAGCCATTAGATTATTTGGTTTGTAAATAAATGAAAAAATAAAGAACTGTTAGATCATCAAACCTTAAAGGGCATGAAAAGTTTTACAAGATCCCTACAAAAAAATAAAAACACATAGAGGATCCAAATCTGTCAAAAGAAGGCCCACAGTAGGGGAATCTTTCATCCCAACAACCAACTCCCCCTCCCAAACAAACAAACAAACAAACAAAAAAGATTGATTAGGTCAGCAAATTCTAAGGTACAACCCCCAACCTAAATTGTACAAATGCCTCTGGACCTCCCTTAACAGTACGGTCTCTTTAAAGAATTTCTTGATGTGAAATGAAAATAGATTAGGACTAACGTTATTGGTCTAATTGCTTCACCTCTGTCTTCACGCTACATCATGAGGATTATATTTTTTTGGGGGATTATTAAGGGTGCAATAGTATTACCAATTTTAGAATGCAGGTAGAGATTGTGCAAGTACATTACAAGACGAAAAAAGAAAAAAAACCTCCTGTTGAGAGGGCAATACAATAAAATTCTACAATTCCGGTGGGTAATCTTATAGTTCTAACTTGAATTATTGATAAGGCATGCTGGCAGATTCGGTCGATGTCGTCAAATCATGCTTGCTTTTCCTTTTTCCTTTTTTTGTTTGCATATTTTTCTTTTCTTTCTCGTTTCCTTTTCCGAGGACCCATAGGCTTTGGCTTTTTCTCTCCTTGTGAGAAAGGATATGAAGCATGATTTTACAGGTTGCTATATATGAAAAGATGTTACCACTCAATGCTTCTTTCTTTCTCAACTTTTCTTCTTATCTGAATTAGGAAGAGGCCCATAAAGGCTGCTACTAATCTGCATTGTCTATAACACTAATGCAAAATGCTCTACCAGTTTCTCAAATATGCCTAATTAAGCTTTTATATACATACACGTTCACCAGAGAAATTTTTCATGATGTTGACCTGCTATTGTATTTTAGTATTCTACGACATGCGTAGTACTCATAGTCTTGAATGGTTGTTGATGCAAATTTCCTGATGGCTGTCGCCCAATTTGAGTGATTTGAGAACCCCAAAAACTGCAGCTATGCTTAAAATTAAGTCTTAGTGCACCTGATATGTAGGTCCGTTATAGGAATGCCCAAGGATTGACCCATGACAATTTTAGCCAAGTATCCTCCACAGAAGCCAAGGTTTGACAAAATCTGTCCAGACCAAATTACCTCTAGGATCTATTTGGATTTTAGAAAGAGTAAGGAAAATGTTGAAATTGATCTATATTGAAATGGATTACTCTCTCTAGCATTTATAAATTTCTCTTTTTGGCTCTTTCCGATTGTTCTTTCTAAGATCCAAGCAAAGGCTGATGCAGGGCGGATCAGCAAGGTGGGTCCTTCAAATAAAATGACAATTATTTTGAAAAGTGAGTTATTATTTTTTATTTAAAATGAGGCAAAAAATTGGTTCTCACCATTCTTGAAATTAGTGATGACAAATTGACAATTATTTTGGAAGTTTAACATTAATATATATATTGCAATTCAAAATTCCTCACTTGTTAAGTGAATTGCATTAACCGTTACGGGCCAATACAGTGGGAAAACACATGATGGCCTGTGATTTAATTGAGAACAACCGATGTAGAAGCACACTACAGGTTATACTCCGTAGGAATTAAGTAAAAGTGGAAGCTTTAATTTTTTTCATTTTAGCTAACAAAAGAATGCAACGTGGAACTAAATATATATGCACAAAGCACAGGACCTTGGACAGTCCCGCTAAATATGCATATAGTTCTTCTAACTTGAATTATTGAGAAAGCAAGCTGGCAGTTTCAGTGCTCAAGGTCGTCAACTTACATAAGTCTTGCTTTCTTTTTTTTTTTTCTTTTTTTTTTTGTTTCTTTTCTTTTGTGTGGCCCCATAGGCTTTACCTTTCTTTGTCTCTCTGTGAAAGAATTATTTTGGAAAGGGGGTTATTATTTTTATAAAACCACGTTCCTACGCTAGGCTTAGTACTCCTTGCTTTATCCACTTTAAGTTCTTCTTAATTTCATACTATTAAGTCCTATTAAGTACATCTTAAATAGTTTGTGTTATTATGCTTCTACTATTTCTGTTTTAGCACATACTACAGTGTCAAATACTATAATTTGACTCAATGTACTCTGATAATACAAATGACATTATATAAATTTTTTATCACAATTACCATCCCCTTCTTTTTTCTAACTACCTTTATGCTATTTTAGCACAAGGGTGTACCACATTTTTAAGTACACCATTGGAGCACCAACAAGGTCTGCTATTGCTAAATATAACAATAGCATACCTTTTAGCACATCATTGGAGATGCTCTAAGGCCATTACGTACTAAATGTCATACGATTAAATAATAATTAAACAATAGAGTAAAGTGGGTGATGACCTCACCCACGTTCAGGGTATTAATCAAGTCAAAGATCTAGATATCCATTTATGAAAAAAAAAAAAAAAAAAAAAAAAAAAAAAAAAAAAAAAACTGACGGGCTTCAAATTAGTAGAACAATGGGAGGTTGAGAAGAGAGCAAGGGAAAATTTCTCGTATTTATAGATGAAATTGTGAATATAGGCATGCTAAGAGCCTAAGAAGTATAATCTATCTTAATATGGAATGCCAAATGGTAATAATGCATCAATTTAAATTGAGAGAGAAAAAAATTGTTGGATCGATATTTCTTTTATCAGTCATGCATTAACTATAAGAAACAGTTTTCACCATGTGCTACGTTATAATATTTAAAATACATTTAACAAATATGCATGTACGTACAAGGTGATGAGATGAAACCATATTCGTATAAGTCGTACAGTAGGCACCCATTAGTCCATTCTGACAGCCCTACCTACAGTACTCAGCCATGTGATGTGAACAACTCATTGAGCAGTGGTCCTCTTCCAATGGGATCCGATGCAGCATGGCCATAGAAACAACGTCAGTTTGAAGGCTCATTTCCCTAAGTGGTAAGTTTTTTAGTCTTTATTCCAACTTTGGTGTGATTTTAAATTTTATTCCCATACAGCGATAAATCATGGTTGCTAACCACGATTTTATTAAAATCGTGATTAGCAACCATGATTTCAGGTTGGGTATACAAATCTGTATTTTTATTGTTCATATCAGTATAAAAAATTTATACTATAAAATCGTAGTTGCTAACCACGACTTCTATAAATCGTGGTTACTAACCACGATTTCATGCAGAATCGTAGTTAGCAACCACGACTTTGTTCTGTTCACACGCTGAGCGCGCTTTCCAACTCTCACCCTCCCCCGTAAACCCACACTCCATGTGGGATTTTTGGGCAGTTCTAGCTAACGCCGTTAGCTGGGATCAGAAGAATGGCACCGTTTTTAGTTGCAAAAATACAACCAAAACGAAAAAGGAGGGGAGCCATTTTTCAGATCTGGTTTTTGATTTTTGGCTCTCTCTCTCTCTCTCTCTCCTCTCCATTTTTCAGATCTGGTTGTGGTGAAGCTTCCCCAACCTCCTTCTCCGCTCCTCCTCTCCGACGAAAATAGTGGAATGCCCCCCCGACAGCTGTGGTGAAGCTTCCCCAACCTCCTTCTCTTCTCCATTGTCGTCGGCAACCTCCATTTTTCAAATCTGGTTGTGGTGAAGCTTCCCCAACGGCTGACGGCTGACGGCTGTGGTGAAGAGCTCCTCCTCTTCGACGAAAAAAGTGGAATCCCCCCCCATCCCGACGGCTGACGTGAAGCTTCCCCCCGCCGGCAACCTCCTCCTCTTCTCCAACAATCGCCGGCAGTCAGTGCCCCGAAGCCCTCGACGGTGAGTAAGGGTTTTCAAATTTTATTTATTTTTTTTGCTGCCAGTTGGGGTTTTGAAGCCCAAATGGACTACTGATGAGTTAAATTTATTTTTTATTTTTTTGCAGTTGGGGTTTTGAATTTGTGCAAACTCCTTCCTCCCGACCGACGGCAGTGGTGAGCAACCAGTGTCTTCTCTAAGCTTTCCCACCGACGGCAGCCGTCCCAGTGGTGAGTTAGTGTTTTCAATTTTTTTTTTTTCTTTTTTCGCTGCCAGTTGGGGATTTGCATTTTTTTTGCTCTGAACTTGTGGTAAGTGGATACTCAATTTCATCCCGTGTACATGGCCTTCGGCCCTTTTTTTTTTTTTTTTTTCTTTTTTTTTTTCATTCAGGGAACCATTGTTTGCAAAGAGACAGGGAACTTGTTATAATAAAAAAATAAACATAGTATATTTTTTTGGATTTATTCAAAGCAATGTGAGACCACCATGATGATGGAAGCTGCCACAGCTAAAGTAAGAACAGTCACCATGTGTTCAAAGCTACCTGAAGCGAGAGCCGCTGACGATGTCCAATTATTTCGGATTATTAGTCCTCCAGCATTGGGCATGGGTAGAGTTTTACACTAGCTAAGGTTGCCCAACTACCAGCATAGGCTGGTCTAATGTGGAGAGTTTCATAACCTTCAAAATACTATTGCTTCTATTTTCCTGTACGAAAGGCCCTCTTAAAGCATATTTTTTGGTGTTGGGCCTCATTTGCAATTTTAGTCTTAGGCTACAATTTCTGTAGAGCAACTTGGGCCACTCCTGATTGTATTAGACTATATAAGAACATGATTGCAATATGAGAATCTGTAGTGCCTGTATTTGGCATCTATGCATGGCATTTCATCTGTGCACAACTTCATGAACATTTTTTTATATTTTTCGTAGGCATCTACATAACATATTTATGTAAATTTTGACGGAAAATAAGGCCCCCAAAAAAGCAGATTTTATGTAGTCAGGAATAAATGCTTGGGATAAGGTCCAACTACTAAGCTTTTTGACAAATCACACGTCATTCTCGGAGCATATGTGAGACGATGCAAGAGGACATGGTAGATATAAAAGAGCAAAGTCTAAAACAGAACCCCCACCATGGCATTAGAGTGAAAGGTCACTTTCCCACGGTGATGAAGGACAAAGTCACAAGTTTTTTGCATGGGCATATGTGGGTAAGGAACAAGTGAACATAATGATAAATGAGAGAGCAAGAAAAAAATATCACGAGGCCCCCCCCCCCCAAAAAAAAAAAAAGGGAAAAGGGACATGGAATTAATGCAGAAGTCGTATCTATGGATAGAGCAACGTACATGTGGCCTAGTCACATACGTTGAATCGTGCTTGGGCGTGTTAGCGGCACTGTCAATGGGCTATATTCTCAGGCCAATTTGTGACTTGGAATTGAATTCAATCCTATAATTTTAATTTTATGTACGGACCAATTAAGTCCAAGACACCTTGCAAGCATGCATATGCAGGGGATTTTTAACTGTTATGTACAATATTATGTGTAAAACCTAGATCATAAAACATTAAAATGATTGCAAATAGTATGATTAAGGAGGGGTAGCTATATTATGACCATGGGCCAGATTTTGACAATGATCTAAATTTTTTTGATTTTTTGAATTAGCATAAATCTTCTTGTGGCAATGAAATCCTGACTTTTGACTAGTAATTTGGATGTAACAAACTTAAATTAAATGACTACTAACTTAACTACGAATGACTAGTAACATCTTAGTAAATGACTACTAACTTAATTACGAATGACTAGTAACTTAACAGGACAAAGTCGTGGTTGCCAACCACGATTTTACTAAAAATTTTTCCCACTTTTTTTTTAACACTTATTAAGCATCATAATCGTGGTTGCTAACCACGATTTTGACTTAAAATCGTAACTAGCAACCACGATTTTTGCATATAAAAATTTTATATTGATACGAGCGATAAAAATGATGAATTCGTATACCCAACCTAAAATCGTGGTTGCTAACCACGATTTTAATAAAATCATGGTTAGCAACCACGATTTATCACTATCTAGGAATTAAGTTCAAAACTACACCAAGTCAGAATAAAGATTAAAAAACCTACCTTTTAGGGAAAAGAGCCTCAGTTTGAAACCAGTCTGACATAGGCACATGATTTCTCAACCCAGTGGCAGACAACTTAAGCCCACAACGTAACCCGTAACCTTGGGCCCTTACAATTTTATGGGTTAACCATCGACTTTGCAAAAGCTTCTGTACCAAAAGAGGAGTGTGATGGGGTCGGGCGACCTTTATCTATGGGGCCAAGGCCGAAGGGATACCTCATCCCTGCTATCATCAGAAGAATTTTCTAAGTCATGTTATCAAATATCAATTAATGATGATATCACAGGATTCACTAGAAGCGTAAATGTTAGACTAATATTCAACCCCCCCCCCCCCCCCCCCCCCCACAAAAAAAAAAGAAAAAAAAAAGTAGCTATATGGGGCAGACAGGTTACAGGCACCCTCAGCATTCTGTTAAACTCTCTAGCTTTAACCAAACTCAAGACTAACCTGTCAATAAATTGTAGCTCAGATGACATCAGGTGGGGTAGACATAGGATAGGTTAAGAGTTCAACTCCCCTCCAATGTAAACTAAAAAAGAAAAGAAAAAAAAACTCAAGATCGACCATTCCCATAGTCCCATATTAGATACTAGAATTCCCCAGTGAGATTCATCAAAAGCCTTGTATATATTGTTATTCTTGAAGGATGATAATAATTATTATAAAAAAAAAAAAGACTAGGCATTTGATTTGAGCTAACGAATTTACCTGATTCCCACTCCTCCAAAACCGGTCAATCTTTTCCAGAATCTATCAGTCATCGCGACTTTTCCATTGAAGTCAACTGTACACTAGGGGTTCATCCACCTTCATACTCTAGAAGGAATTTTATTAGTGAGTTTATGAAGCTGGCTGTCCCATAGAATTTTAAATTCCAATTACACGTATCCACTGACCTACACAGAGGGGTGAATAGGTCTTTTCCAAAATTAACGGATAAATCTGACAATTCAACAAACTTTACATATTAAAAGTATAAATCCATCATCTTGAATTGATAAATTCAACAATTCAAAAAAATGATAGATATCATCACAAATAATAATAGAAATTTTAAATAATGATATTTCAGGAATTTCAAAGAATTGATCTTATTATACCTTGAGGGGTGTACCGAGTGGTCTTAAGACCTTTTGCTTAATCTTGGTTTCAACTTTCACCATTCCCCCGCAAGGCCTCCCTCATGGATTTTATATTGTAATTGCCTGTGCATGTGGGACGAGAAGCTACATGTGTCCAAAGGGATTAGTTGGGTGCAAAACATCTTCTGATATCAACCAAAAAAAAAAAAAAAAAGGGAAAAAAATGTATCTTATTATATCAACTATAATGATGACACTAATATTTTAAATATTCTAAAGGCGATAGATTTGTACCTTTAACATTATGTAAAATTTGTTAAATGTCTAATTTCAAATTGAACACCCAAATAGTATAATAATGCAATTTTTGGATCAATAATGCTGTCCTTTTTTCTTTTCTTTTTTTTCCCTTTTTTTATTTTATTTTAATAATAGCTCTACAATGCTGTCAAAAATATTCTGTGCCATGGTTGAATGAAACAAAAGTTGATTGAATTGCTAGATTTTAGGCTATTTGATGAAGAAGTGCGTTGTGAATAATCAACTATGTCTCCCTCCGCACAAACCCACCCACCCACCCACCCACCCCCCAAAACAAAAAAACAAAAAAAAACAAAAGATCTACAAAAAGAATTGTATAATTTTTTATTCACCTCCAACTATATCTGTTTTAACATGGAAGGATAATAAAGGAACATCAAAATCACATCAAATGAACTCCCGTCATACAAAAAACTACATTACAATAGAAAAAAGAATTACCCAGAGGGTTAAACACAAACCCTTTCCTAGAGATTTATCTGAGTTTATTTCTTGTATAAGACCAGATTTTCTGATATTTGATCTTAGGCTTTGACTTGTGAGTTCCTTCCCTTTGGCTTCCCCCCACTTCTCGCATATATGGGGTGCTTTCATTGGGAAAAAGGTAACCGTAAATACATACAATGATATCCCATATGATATGATGCTTGCTAGGGAGAAGAGGACTCACGAGATTTCCTTCATCTATCGGCCATCTTCTGCAGTGATCGTTAAATCGTTAATTGAGTCTGCGAATTGTTTACTGGATGAAGAAGTGCTATAGAGTTCTCTTCCTACTGTGAAAGCTGGTTGTTTAGGAGTTGGAACTATTGCAGTTTCACTGCCAAGCATTTTTACTATATTCGACATGGAGGGGCGATCACTAGGCTGTTCTTGTACACATAGGAGCCCAACAGTTACACACTTCAAAAATTCATTCATATTGTAGGTTTTGTGTAGTGTTTGGTCCATCAAATCCAACGCTTTATCTTCGTTCCACAAACTCCATGCCTAAAAACATTTAAATCCAATTAGTATGAAGAGTAGCATGACGAGATGACAAATGGATATGAAAAATTCAACGCACTTACATAACCTAGAAGGCTCAAAGCTTGGTTTGACTGATAAAAGTCATAAAACCCTATGGTTCTCTTTCCACTAATAATCTCAAGTACAACCACACCAAAGCTAAAGACATCAGACTTGATTGAGAATAACCCCTGCATAGCATACTCCGGAGACATGTAGCCACTGCAATTCGTCATATGTTAGAAAAAGTCAGTGATTAGGCACAGTATTACATTCACCACTTAGGGATTGAATATTGTGCAACAAGATTTACACTCAGATAAGATCATACTACTAATTTAATTCTTACTAAGTTCCAACTATTGAATATTGTGCAACAAGATTTATACTCGAATAAGATTATACTATTGATTTAGTACTTACTAAGTTCCGACTATTCTGCTTGTGATTCCCTCACTTTGTTCGTCTCCTAATAACCTTGCCAAGCCAAAGTCGGAAATTTTTGGATTCATCTCCTCATCTAGTAAAATGTTGTTGGTTTTCAAATCTCTGTGAATAATCCTCGACCTTGAATCTTCGTGAAGATAAAGCAGCGCTCGAGCAATTCCCAAGATGATGTTAAAGCGTAACTCCCAATCCAATTCCGCAGAACGCGTTTGATCTTGTAAGGTTTAGAGTATCCATTCGAAAGCATAATTTTAGTGTCTTAAGTTGGTTTTTATCAATCAAAAGATACTATGTTTATGTGTGTGTGTGTGTGTGTGTGTATTGTCCCAATCTTATCATGGATCCCTTATATACAATACACAAACACTTTAAATCTCAGCACTTCATTTTTCATCTAATGGCCCAGATTCTAGATACCCATTAACCCGCTTTTAAAGCCCCCCTACAATTTGGCCATTAGATCAAGAATAATGAGATTAGATTAAAAGTCCATGTGTATCTTGTATCTAAGATCCCTGATAAGATGGAAACTGATATATTTATATATGCACCAAAACACTTCAGTAAAGTAAGTTTAGAGGCTAACCAAATATGAAATAGTCCAAGCTTTTGTTGGCCATATATTCATAGAGTAACAACTTTTCTTCTCCTTTTATACAGTAGCCCAAGAGTCTGATGAGATTCCGATGTTGAAGTTTGGCAATCAACATAACCTCATTTTTATATTCTTGTAAGCCTTGTCTTGAACTACTTGAGAGCCTCTTTACAGCAATTTCACGCCCATCTAGTAACTCACCCTGAAAGCAAAGTCCCATCAAGTTATTCAACATTAGCTTAAAACAAGATGATAAGAACATTCATAAGTGTGTCAAGCAAAGGGCTATTACCTTGTAAACAGGCCCAAACCCACCCATTCCAAGCTTATTTGCATCTGAAAAGTTATTTGTAGCAACTAAGATGCTTTCCCAATCAAAAAAAAGTGCATCTGTGTCTTTTTTGAGTGACAAGGGAATCCTAGGCCTACTCCTATTGAGGTTTGGGCCAAAACTAATGCCCTGGGCATGTGCAGTCCATCCATCCCTTACATAACATTTAAGGCCACGGAATAAATTCTTGAAATGGCCCCAAGTTGGACGAGATTCGAACTCGGGACCTCTACTTCTTGAGGTGTGGTCCTCCTGTCTTGCCAACCCCATGGGGTTGACATCTATGCTATTTCCATCCGCTTGTCTGAACTGGTTGGAAGCTATGAAATCTCGGAGCTCATCAACTTGTTTTTGAAGTTGACAAATTGCATCTGCACACCTATAAACAGAATCTCTAAGCATTGCACTGGTCTCATAGACCACGCTGGTCACTGCATCTGCCCTTTGAGACTCTAGATGTTCCTGAAAAATGAAAGGTGTCGCATTTAAGACCAATAAGTCCAATTGAGATGTCTACAAATCTAATAATGAAAGGTGTCGGGTTTAAGTCCAAAAGGTTCCCTCTCATATAGTTTTGTTGTCAAAACCTTGATCAAAATAAGTTTGGCTCTTAATCAATAATAAGCTGTCCAATAAATTCACGTACTGAATCTCCCACCATATCAGCATTCAAACAAAATCAAGAGCCACAATTGTTTTTACCCCCAAAAAAAAAAGACCCACAATTGATGGGTCTCAGCGCCTAATGTAGCAATTTTTAACCCCAAACATTCTTTGACTGACATTTGAAAGGTTGAATAACTAGACGACTAGTCTAGACAATTTTTGGCACACTTAGACAACTAAGTGGGTCCCATTTAGTAGTCTAAGCATACAAAAAAATTTAATGGCAACTCGTGCGGTGGAATGTATTGACTCTCTGAACTCCAGGTCTGCGCTGCTCTTAGGCTAGTTTCTGAAATAGTGACTCGTAAACAAGCAGGGTGGCTAGTATAAAACAAGTCCAAATGCATTCCATTCTAATTAATGTGTTTATAATATATATTATTTGGTTATAGTTGTGTTGTCATTTTGTCAATATGACAATTAATGTCCTTTTATTATTATATTTACTTTCCCTTCATCTTTCCCCGACAACAAAACAGAAGGAAATGCTTTTCTTTGGAATTCATTTTTCTTTCCTCTCATTTTCCTTAGATAACCAAACAAAAGAAGATTTTCTAGTTGTCTTTCCTTCTCTTTCCTTCCCTTTTTCTCCCTTCCCTTTCCTTTCCTCCCCCTTGCAGATTCCAAGAACCAAATAAAGGCTTTAAGATTTCAGAGAGAAGTTGTTTTTGTAATCCCTTAGAATTGGATTTTGCTCTAACATTTGCAAGAAAGAAGCTACCTTTGAATTCTGAAATCAATAAAATTAATAAACTTCCTTGGCAATATTTATTTTACCTATTCCACCTATACCATTTATCCCAACAATGTAATAGCAATGATATATTACCTCATTATAACGAGAAAGACCACCTGTGTTGAGGGCAGCACTCAATTCTGTGGGATTAAGTTTATTTGAAATCTCCTTCACAATATTTTCAATAATGGTTGACTCATGACTGCCAATCATTATAAAAAAAATAAAAAGGGCCCCGGGGGGGGGGGGGGGGGGGGGGGGAATAAGAGAACAATAAATACATTGTCAGTTGGAACAAGCAATAAATACAAGCCATATATACAAAAATTATGGAATCGATATTATAAAGTTTAATTTTAGCCATTATAGCTAATATATGAGCAACAAAAAGGTATCAATCCACAAATTGAAAGAAATATAGTTTTAAATACCAATTGAATATGTTATGCTTATAGGAACGGGAGAAACATATCACAATTCAAACAATTTCTTCAAAATCTCTAGTTCCATTTTGAACGAGTAACCCAATTATATGATATTTACACTCTTCAAATTTACAAATACCAACTCTTCTTTATATAAGCATTTTGCTCATTCAAATTGTAATATGTTTTATCTCATTTAACTGCCTTGTGATATATGTAATTTCAAGATATTAACTCTTCCTCCATATATTTATCATTATTTTTATGGTTATTTGATAATTGATCATTGAATTGTGAATAAAAACAAGCAGCAATTTCAATTTTCACACACAATGTGGTGGATCCCAATCTTCCATTATGGCATCCCACATGTCAAAAAATGCTTTGACCATATATGAGCACATTAATTTTGACTAGAGCTAAAATCATCCCAAACAAATAAATCATTCATTAGAGAGACTTTCGATGGTTGTAGACTCAAACACTGAAATCATGTTGAATAGCGCCCTCTTCAAGAAATTTTATAATAGCGAACATAAAGCACACTTAAAAACTCTCTTTAAATTCTTTTAGCACTAGCTCTTCAAAAATTTTAAAAAGCTAAATGCCTTGCCCAGAAGGCACAGTTTTGTAGTTTTTTGGGTGACCATCCATAGGGTTATGTGTCTCTCATTTACTTCCTTTGAATAATAAAAATCTGAACTTATGAATTCGAAAGCCTAGAAGGGGAATGAATGGTCTTCTTTAAAAATTACCAAATACTAATTAATCCAGTTTTAAACCTATTCAAGTATTCCATGCAATCTATGAGTTATGAAAATTAAAACAACACAATCAAGAGAGATAAACAATTTTTACGTGGAAAACCCAAAAGGGAAAAACCACGAGACCTAGTCCAGCATCAGCAAATCCACTAAGAAACGCAAGTTACAAGACTTAACAACATTAGCCTGATGGACATGAAACCACATTCTTCACTAGTTGCCTCCAAGCCTTCGAAACTCCACCGTCAAATCCATGAACCTTCTCGGCACACGAAGATCCAACTCCTTCAATCCCACACTCATAGAAAAAAGGATGGAAGGAATCCTAAGGTTTAATTGCTCTAGATTTGAACCATGAAGAAAACCCGAACAATTAGGTTAAAAATACTAGAGCAAAAGTCTCTCAAAATATCCAAATTCAAGAGCTAAAGAGAAGTGAATTAACTCATACATTACCCTAACAATTAGGTTAAAAATACTATAGCAAAATCTCTCAAGATATCTGAATTCAAGAGCTAGAGAGAAGTCAATTAACTCATACATTAGGCCTCTTTTTATAGAGAAAAATAGTCTCTATTCAAATGGGAAACAAATTGGCCGAAATTAGGAAATAAAAATTCAGCATTAAAATTTTCGGGCAAGGGCGACTGGTCGGTGGCCATTGGAGACAGGTCAACCGTAGCCAATGACTGGTCGATTGCTGGCGACCGGTCGGTCCTACATAGCAACCAGCCAAGCCCAATTCAGCCAAATTTGATCATTTAAAAACACTGCCCATTTTGCATGATTAATCTACAATCGTCTATGCATAATATTAAGCCCAACCACCTATTTATCATTCACTAGGTCTCTAAGTCTCTTACCTGACCTGATGTGTGAGAGGTGATTGCACACGGTCTTCACAAGATCAACTCGAACATTCTTGCGCACAACACAGCTTAGACCCTATTTTGACTACAGAATTTACCAATCACAATTTATGTTCTTACAAATAGGAATAAATCGTTGGTTATGGCAGTTTCTGAGTTCACTCAAACTTATATGCCTTTTGTAGATAGAAAACTTTTGATTAAAATAACACTTTTAAAAATATAAAGTGAGCACCCTTAGGGGCGTGCCTCCCACATTGTGGCTATAATCCAATCAATTGCATGTATTCCTACTAGGGTATAATTATCATTCGGTACTTCCTTTAGTTGTGTTAAGTTTATTTATAACTCTCATTTGTATAGAAGATCAACACTAAGTTACCTATGCCATAAGCTCGATCCTTTCTTCGCCCTATCAGTTATGACACATTGCTGCTCTTGACAAATGTGAAATTAATGAGATCAATGCTGCAACTATCCATATAAAATCTAGCTTCGATTCCTCCATATCTGACAACAGTTCACCCCAACTTCACTTCTTGACTACTCTAACCGAAAACACACTATCCCCACTACTTAAAAACTTAGGTTACTTACTTCAATGGAACAAAATTTGATTTGGATTGCTAATTCTAAAGATTTATTATTGATGAGGGACAACAGTTGCACCTATGAAAGATCTAAAAGAATTATCAAAAAGATTTCAAATGGAATAGAATTTTTTCAAAGTCCTTATGATATGCAATTGAAACAAGTTCGCATTAGACTCGCCCAAGTCCATATAAAGAATTCAATCTACTGTGGCTGATATTTCTCAACAAATTAAAGTTACAGACTAAGAATTGCACTCTTCCCTACTCCATCCTCTAACTAAATTTGCACTTTGAGATTAAATTCCCTCAGCCATCTCTTAAGAAATTCTTAAATTTTAAGCTCTGTGAAAGCTAGCTAAAAGGTCCAAGTATTAGGCCTATCATAATTCCTAATAATAAAGTTCAGTCCAACTAGTATAGCCGGTCAATGAAAACCTGACAGTTGCCCCACCCAATCTCCCTCCCTGTATTCTTTGCCGTCCTCTCCTTCCTAGAGTTTGAGAGGAAGGATTGAATAAGCTCCTCCCAATCTAGATCTGTCTAAATGCCTATTAAAGTCTATTTAGTGTTGCTAGTGATGCTTGCACGTAGGTTATTATAACCTAGCCTCCACTCATAATAACTACATCCTTATTAACATACTCAAGATTTAGATACATCAGTTAATTTAATCTAAATCTAATAAACATCAATGATGTCACTAGTTATTCTTATCAGACATTCCCAAGATCTATAATTATCCTTTCACTATTTCAAGTGTCTCTAAAATTCATCCCCCATTAGAATTTAAAACATGCAAATGATGTAGCACCAAGGTGGTTTTTAATTCGACTACATTCACAATTTATCCCTTGGTTATAGCTTCTGCCACCATCTCCTCTAAGGAAATGCAATCAAATAGTACTTCATCTCATTACACTATATCCCTTACAGTGTTAACACCCATCAATGTGTTTCTTCAAGAGCCCTTCACTCCCACCTTTCAAAAAAGGATGGTTCTATTTCCCCAAAATATTGATTGGTCTATTTTTCATAAAAGGCTGGTCATTCTAGGGTTAGCCACCTAATTTCATCTATCAACTTTTTGTCTTCTTCACATGGTTTACAAATCAACAAGACCCTTCCATTCCATCATGTTTGAGCACTTTCATTTGGGAGTGCAAATGAGATCTCCCTAAACAGAATTGTAAATAGCTATAACGATTCAAGAATCAGCTTTAGCTATGACTTTAAGTATTATGGAAGGTTCCAAATGGCATTACAGAGTAAAGACAGAAGCCAATCTTGTATATATCCATGATGATGACATGATCCCTAATTCCCTGGTAGGAAAATGCTATAGATTTTATCCCACGTCGCAGGACAGAGAAGTAAAAAAACTTAGTTTTGGGCAACATAGGTAGGTTTTTGCCTTTTAGACAAAAGGATTATAGATCCCCAAGCTATAATAATAATGCCTTTCAGGTAAAAGGATTATACGTTTCTAAAAAATTAGGGCCAGGCTATTGCCACCACGTAAAATACTCTAAGCCCCCCATTTAATTTACATTTTTAAGTTTTTATGAAAAATATAAAAAAAAGTTTATGAAAACTAATCACATAGTCTACTAGAAAACAACATTCCGGACAACTTTGTAGATGATAGTTTTTCCAAAATCTGTCATTTAAGTAGACTTTTGGCAATTTTTTCATGGAAAATGAAATAGAGATTGTAAATGGCCAAAAGTGTGCTTAAATGATAGATTTTGGAAAAAATTTCTTCTACAAAGTTGTTCAGAATGATGTTTTCTAGTGAACAATATTATTAGTTTTCGTAAAAACCTTTTATATTTTTCATAAAACCTCAAAAAGTGTAAACTAATGGGGGGCTTTAAGTACTTTATGTGGTGGCAATAGCCTCACTCAAAAAATTATTACAGACAAAATAATAATAATGGCTTGGGTTTAGGGATGTGTGGTTAGGGTATTTAGGGTTGGGGGAGAGGTGGGGTTTATGAGGGAGAAAGAGATGAATGAATACTATGTTCATAGGTGAGGGGTGGGGGTGGGGGTGGGAGTGGGAGTGGGAGTGGGTGGTAGATAGAGATGTGTATTTATTTTTATTTTTTATTACTAATGACCTTAGTGGACAATTTATACAAGGGTAGAATTGTAAAAATAGATTTTATTAAATGGTGGGGGTGTAGAAACAGAAGTAGGGTGGCAATAACAGCTCCCAATAAAAAATACTAATAAGTTGCAATGTAAACACAAAGTCAATCATGAGAAAATACGATTGTCTAATGGTGGAATTTGAATTTCACCGTTTCTCAATTTTTTTTCTCTCATAATGTCAGATTTGTCATTTTTGTTGGGTGAATTGATTAGGTCAGGTCAGTAATTTAATGGTTGAACCAGTTGACCTAGTTGGATTTTCAATTTTATAACTTTCTGGGTTGATTAAACCAACCAGTTCAGTGAGTGTACGAGGTCTGATCGAATCCAGTTCCACCGGCTGGACTGGATGAAGTACCAGGGGCGGAGCCAAGATTTTTCTCTTGGGGTGGCCGCAGTTTATATATATATATATAAAATTATGACCAAATAACAAAAGGATATGGATGATAAAGTCTAATGGGATGTCCCATCCCAATAGGGGTGTGGGGTTTGCTTACGCGAACTGTCAAATGATCAGCAACTTTATAAATTGCATTTAATTTGCTAAACTATATAACAGTTGTGTGAGGAAGGAAGCAGGGGCCACTTCTATCATAATATGTATATTTCTCCAAAAGCTGCATCCAATACACAAGAAATGAAAGGCTTGTCTAGCTTTAAGAGGAGGGGGGGGGAGGGGCCATGGCCCCTGCCAGCCCCCCTTCCCTCCGCCCCTCTTTATCCATTTTCCATAACATTGGTAGCCATACATTTTATGCTCCTTATAATCTAAAACATCATATATGAAGAGAACAAAGGATATCTGTAAATTACCCATCTGCATCATTTCGTACATCCACTCCCTTCACATTGGCAGCTTCTCTAAGGGCAGCCCTCCACCTCTCTACCTTGTCCATCTCCTCTTTGAAACACTCTTCATGCTCACCAAATGCCTTCTCGAAGCACCCCTTCTGTTTCCGGACATCCGAAGGTCCCACATCATAGAAAACTGGCAGAACCGTCTGGCCTAGTGTTTTCTTGCATTTTATGATGTGTGCAAGTTCATCCAGGCACCATGTAGACGAAGCATAATTTCTTGAGAAAACGATTATCGAAATCCTCGAGTCTTCAATTGCTTTCCGCAGTTCTGGCCCTATCTCTTCGCCTCTCTCCAGATTATTGTGGTCTCTGAATGTGTAAATTCCATTGCGCTTCAAAGCCGCATAAAGGTGGTCAGTGAAGTTTGTGCGCGTGTCCTCACCTCTGAAACTGAGGAACACGTCATATTTCCACCCAGAGGTGCGAGAGGAGGAAGGCAACGCCATTTCTTAGGTCCACATAGCAGCTATAGGAGAAGGAATCGCAAAGCTGGGATTGTACATCCTGGCGTCTGAATCTGAATACAAGCATCAAGGAATAGTTATGATATATCAATGTTCTAAAAGTCAAGGCTCTTGCACAACAGGGATGGGTGAAAGAAGAAATTAAAAATTGTAAGAGGAAAATTAAAGAAAACCCCTTAAAGGGAAATTTTGAAAGAGAAATCAAACGAAAAAAGCAAACTGAGAAAAACCCTTATGAGTGAAGAGAAAATATTAATGAAACTGTTTTGATAATGATGGTCATGGGTCACGGGTGCTTTCCCTTCCTTCACATTCAAACCCTTTCAATTTTCCCTCCATTTTCATTCTGTGCAACTTCTTATTCTTCTGCTTCTGGTTCGAGAGAGAGAGAGAGAGAGATAGATAGATAGACAGACAAAGAGAGCTTGGGAAAGAGGCCATTGTCGGGGTTGAGGGTTTCAGAGAGAGGGCTGAGAGAGAGCAGCGAAAGATAGAGTCGTAAGCGAGGGATTGAAGAGGGGGAGAAAGAAAAAGAAAATCAATACGTATTGTTCACAATCAGAGACAAAATCTATGAATATTTAGCTCAAAAATAAAAATTACAGAAAATCCCTAAACGATGGTGACCGCAGCAACCGAGACGACGGAAATAGCGACGACAAGAGAGCCGGCGGCGGTGATCGAGCTTGTCGACATTGATTCTAAACGGAAATTGTGTACAGAGAATGAGAACATAAATGTGTCGGGACTGAAATTGATGTTGTTGGTAGTGGTCTACAACTTGCAACCCTCAAATGCTACAAAGCAGAATAAGGTAATTGTGCGTACCTGAAGAAAGGAGACACCTTGAGCTTGATGATTTATCAATGGCAACGAAGAGAGGTTGATCCCAGGTTTCGTCTCGCTGGAAGAGGACGGATGGGCAAGTATGGATGGGTTTTCTTTAGAGAGGAAGAGAGGGAGAGACGCGGGTAGCGTGGGATGTGTGGAAGAAGAAAAGAGGAAAGAGATAGAGAATTGCAGAGTTATTGGGGGAAGGAGAAAAACTTACATGGAAAGAGAAATCAGAAATGTTTCGGATAGTTCCTGGGACGGTTGACAATCGTGCAACGTGTGGGTCCTTTTTAATGTATAACACTATATTTGTGGTAGAATTGAAAATACTAAAATATCTTTATAAATTAATAAAATTAAAAGGCGATTTGGTAATTTTATTAATTTTGAAAAAATCTATCACAATTTATTTTCTTTTAACTCTCTTCTACACACACATGCAGTTTAAAAACTTGGAAACTAACATAACAGTTCCATTGATATAACGAAAACTTGAAAGATGTGTTGCACACACATCGCGTGTGCTCAATTGATGCGTGTGCTCAATTACTAGTTAATATTGAAACACAGAGGTACAACCTATGTGTCTTTCAATTTTTAAAAAAAAAAAAATTTGTTCACACAACACAACCTCCTTAAGCATTGTTTAGCAAACCTAAAAATCTTGCTAAGTGAATATAATTTTGATCAATTTTAATTTCACACTATTTATTAAGTTTTTTTTTGTGCTTATTAACCAGTTTAACTTTATTTTGAAAATAAAGCATAAACACAATTTTTTTTCTAATCAACTGTAAATTGATTTATTTAAAAATTAGATTACAGTTATAAACTAAACTCAGTCTGATTTACTTTTCAAAGTTCCGAAACAAACCCTAATGGAACAAAATTTTCTACCATTTGGACCACGTCATGATCAAGGTGCAATAATATGACATGTAATTCATTCTAGAAAGTAGAAAACTTCTCAACGGTGACATTTCTTAATCAAGTGCTTGCATCTTCCCACTTCCTTTGTTGCATCTTCCCACTTCATTTTCTAAGCCATGACTGTCTCAAGCAACAAAAATTAATGAATGTTTTCTTTTTCCTTTTTCTAAGCACCACATTAATTAATGTATGTTTCTAGAACTGATCTTGTGTGAAACCCCTCTCCAGTTAATCGCAATTTGCAAAATTGGATTTCCACTTTCTGTACTCTCCTCTCCTGTGAGATACGTATGAAAGTTTCACAACATACTCAAGCTTCATCACGTACTATCCAAAAAAGAACAACCGCTATATTTGATCGGTTAAAAAATTAACGTTAACATTATGTAATTGTGATACAGATTTTATCTAAGAATGATCCTATCATTTAAACAATGACCGATCGCTAATGGCCCTTAGATCTAATGGTGTATCCCATCTTAATAAGGGTATGCAGTTTAGAAACATACATTAATTAATATATGTTTCTAGAACTGATCTTGTGTGGAACCCCTCTCCAGTTAATCGCAATCTGCAAAACTGGATCTCCACTTTCTATTCTCTCCTCTCTTGTGAGATACCTATGAAAGTTTCACAACATACTCAAGCTTCGTCACGTACTATCCAAAAAAGAACAACCACTATATTTGATCGGTTAAAAAATTAACGTTAACATTGTGTAATTGTGATACAGATTTTATCTAGGAATGATCCTATCGTTTAAACAATGACCGATCGCCAATGGCCCTTAGATCTAATGGTGTATCCCATCTTAATAAGGGTATGCGGTTTGCAAAGGTCTTGATTTTAACTTTGCATGGGTGCATGTGTGTGTGGGTGCACGGATTCTCTTGTTGTTTGGCAAAAAAAAAAAGAAAAGGACTAATCAAACATTGAGTGTCTTAAATTCAACGGATTGAGTAAATGGGCTTTATCTGACAATTGGGAGAAAAAAATATTCTGAAAAACACTATATTCTTCTCATGTGATCAATATTCATTTATTTTTATGTTGTCTATTCACATAAATTCTACTCGATTTTCATCTGAAACCAAATCGAATGAAACATTGCATCAATTTTTTCTTTAAGAATGTTATGTGAAAAAGAGTCAGACATTAGGGGATTTCTTATCATTTACTCAAAAAAAAATATATAATAAGGATAATTAAATAATAATAATAGTGGGTCCACTTGACTATTTCCTTTCTCATTTTATTTAAAACAAATATTATATATATATATATATATATATACTTAAAAATAAAAAAATAAAAAAAATGGCGGGTCCTCTCTCTCTGCCAAGCATTTTGAGCCTCTATCGCTTTAATTAAAATAATAATAATAATAATGATGATGATGATGGCGGGTCCACTTGACTAACCCTCTCTTCTTTTAACATTTTTCCTACCTTTTTTTTAATAAACAAATAAATAAAACAATGGTTCCACACTTCCCACCCAAATTCTCTCTCTCCCCCTAACATTTTAATCATTCTCATATGCCTCCCCCTCATAAATTGGATTGAGATTGAATGATCAACATCTTTCAATCAAAACAGATTTGTATCTTACACAATTAATCCATTTAATAAGACCACTTGTCACAAATTTCACTAATTGCAGGTGTGGGTCTTCGCCATAATTTATTAATTATACTCCCTTGTTACAAGGAGAAGCCCCACTGATTCCAACCATGAAGAAATTAAAAGTACTTAAAGTGAATATTTGGAGACCCTACATGCAGGTTAACTGGTCTGCTAAGTTTTTTCAATCCGTGGTCTGTGTGGACTGTGGGGGATACTCGGGCTTAATTTGTCATGGGTCAGTCTTTGTACAATCCTGAACATTGCCCTACTTGGCTAAATAGCAGGTGCACCAAGAACCCACTTCTAAATAGAGGTAGAAGCATTAATATTTTTGGGTTCTCAAATCACTCAAATTTTAGTAAAGCGGGTTCAATGCTGAGGGGATCGCCTTCCAAACCTAAATTCGCCCTTCCAACCAAAGAGGCAAATTCCACATAGGCTTATGCTACAGCCATGCAAGTGTGACTGCTTTACAACAAGAATGAACAATGAGCCACATCTGATCATTGAATGGAAAATGCCATATATGAAAGCATGCCCAGAAATATAAGAGGTTATTATCAGTTTATCACCAATATTGCGTCATGCAGAATTGTGCATTTTGTGATTAATGCATGCCATTTTATACAGACCGGTAGAATTTTAGATTGGTCGGGTTGCAGGAAAATAAATTACGGTTCAATACAAATTATTATTAACCTCTTAGTAAATTACTACAAATTGTAATTATTTACCTGTAGCCCAATCAATCTGTCAAAGAGGATAGGACTTAAGGGATTGCCCTCCACTATCGGCCTTCTTCTACAGTGACCGTTAAATTCATATTCGAGCACCCTTCTGGTTTAGTAGATGAAGAAGCAATGCTAGTGGGGCCTCTTTGTACTATGAAAGCTGGTTGTTTAGGAGTTGGAAGTGTTGCAGTTTCACTGCCAAGCATGAAAACTACATTTTCCGTGGTGGGACGATCGCTAGGGTCATCTTGTACACATAGGAGACCAACATTTACGCACTTGGAAAATTCATATAGATTATAAGTTTCACCTAGTGTTTGGTCCATCAGATCCAACGCTTTATCTTCGTTCCATAATCTCCATGCCTAAGAAAATTTAAATTGGAATTAGTATGAAGTGTAGCATGAATGAATGACTAATACATAGGAATGAAAAAATTAATCACTTACATGTCCTAGAAGGCTCGAAGCTTGTTCAGACTGGTAAAACCGTGTATTTCTTTTTCCACTGATAATCTCAAGCACAACCACACCAAAGCTAAAGATATCAGACTTGATTGAGAAATACCCATCTAACGCATACTCTGGAGACATGTAACCACTGCAATACACCACATGTTAGAAATTATCAATAATTGGGTATATGGTATGTATTGCACACCTTAATCTTCACACACAATAGATGGATTGAAAATTGTGCACCGAAATTTAAAGACTCGATTTTAATAATATTTCACTTTATTATACTATCAACATAATACTTACTACGTTCCAACTACTTTATTTGTGCTTGCCTCAACTTGTTTGCCTCCAAATATCCTTGCTAAGCCAAAGTCAGAAATTTTGGGGTTCATCTCCTCATCTAGAAGGATGTTGCTTGTTTTTAGATCTCTGTGAATAATCCTCAACCTAGAATCTTGGTGAAGATAAAGGAGCCCTCGAGCAATACCCAAAATGATATTGAAGCGCAAATCCCAATCCAATGATGCACATAGCGTTCGATCTTGCAAAGTACACATTTTCCATTTGAAGAAGTAATTTTAGTGACATGTTAAATTAGTATTTTTTATTCAAGACATAATTACTCTGTGTATGTGTATGTGTGGTATGTGTGTGTGTGTGTGTATGTGTGAGAGATAACTAAAATATGTTAGGAATGTAAGTTTAGAGGCTAACCAAATATGAAAGAGTCCAAACTTTTATTGGGCATATATTCATAAAGTAACACCTGTTCTTCTCCTTTGGTACAATAGCCCAATAATCTAACGAGATTCCGATGTTGAAGTTTGGAAATCAACACAATCTCATTCTTAAATTCTTCTAAACCTTGTCTTGAAACATTTGAAAGCCTCTTGACAGCAATTTCGCGTCCTCCCGAAAATTTACCCTAAGAGCAAAGTCCCATCATGTAAGACTAAAAACTAGATGGCATGAACTTCAATGAGTACTACTGTACTGAGTAAACGACTATTACCTTGTAAACAGGCCCAAACCCTCCTTGTCCAAGCTTATTTTCATCTGAGAAGTTATCTGTAGCAGCTAGTATGCTTTCCAAATCGAAAAAAGGTACATCTATGTCTTTCTTATCATCTTCCCCGAACTGGTTGGAATCTATCAAGTTTTTGACATGCTTCTCACTATCATAGAAATGTGGTGTCTGATTTTGTTGCGAGTTTTCATTGCTTACTGAATTCAAAAGATTATAGTAAATCTTAGTGACAATGCTAATTATATGAACCCCTAAATATTATAGTTTGGTAAACAGAGTAAAGGAATTGTAGGTGATTGTACTTATTGGCTACTACATTATAGTTACCTTGGCTTTCGACCACCCTTCTTCTCCGCAAAAATGAATAATAAATGATTGTGCACGAGAGACCAATCAAAACGATTACAGCCGCTATGATCAGTAGCATGTTTCTTAGTGAATGCCCTTACGAAAAGTAAAGAAAAGGGACAAGTCTCAGTTACATACGTAAAATGCAAACACAATAAGCAGTCATTATTTTTTGCTGGAAGAGAAAGTCCCAAAATATAAAGGGATTTTACACAAGGGGAACAGAAATAACTCCTAATTGGTGGGAGGGTCATCGTTTAAAAAACCTTCTCCCTGGCCATAATTAAGATCGCCCTTAAGCCCCTTATATAACAACATTTAATGGAGGGGGATTACATAATGGCCCGGCTATATATAGGCAAATAACTATAAATCAATCGTAACCAAAATAATAATAACAAGCATAAATCAAAACAATTGACTAGTAAATATTAATAGATGAATACTAATTTAACTAAGAATGACTATAAAGTTACTAGTCAATTATATTGATTTGTAATTATTCTTCTAGAGCTACGCCATTCAATAATTTCCCTTGAATAAATTCATTCCTTCCCAGCCAAATAATAATAATAATAAAGAATAAATTCATTCCTCATTTACAATGCAAATTTAACTCGTATAATGCATCTTTATGAAAAGGTTAGGATTAACATACACACCTTCTTCCTTCCTTTTTTTTTTTTTTTTTTTTTTTTTTTTTTTTTTTTACCTTATAAAAAAAAACACATTTTTTTACACAAATTTCTACACAAGTGTTTAGATAATCTATTTAAAATTTATATTTTACGAAACCTACCGTTGGATTTGATAGTCTTCCCACATAGGTCATACATGCAAAAAATCAAGTTCATCCGAGATTAAGAGCCGTTTCATCCATAAATGTGAGATTTTTAGTAATTAAAAAGATGTGTTTTTGGATTGAATGGCAATAAATCTCGGATAAACTTAATTTTTTGCATGCATGACCTATGTGAGAAGATTATCTAATCTAACGGTGGGTTTAACAAAATATGATCGAATTAGAGATAGGTTATCTAAAAATTTGTGTAAGAATTTATGTAAAAAAATGTATATGTTGATCCTAGCCCTTTATGAAAATACATTTTTAAACTTTCACCCAAAGTGCAAGGCCAACCGGCCCACCCCTAAGTTGCACACAAAATGGGGTGCAATAAGGAAAGTTCAAGCCCTAAAGCAGGCACACATTGCAAGTAATTTATTAATAATTAGAGTTATTTGCGCCGAGATGTGAATAACTATTTTATTATAATAAAAAAAAATGAAAAAACAACAAGGGAAATGCTTTAGACCTCTCATAAAAACCCCAAAAATTACCTCCCTGACATGTCTCCAACAACTGCTTTTGGTTTTAAAAATAGGTTGATGTTTTTAGAATAAAAGAAGTGGTCACGGGTTAAGGGGATCTAATAGCACAACCCAAAAAAGTATAAAAAATGAAAAATAAAAAGCAAGCAGGCAAGCTAGCAAAACCATGCGGTTGAGCAGTTATTGCGGCTTTTGTTGGATTATTGTCAAGGGGATCCAATAGACCCCCCAAAAAATAAAAATAACATAAAAGACGCAGGCTAGCAAAACCAAGTGGATGGTTTTGCAATTATTGTGAGTTGTTATAAATAGTTCATACTTACAACACCTTATATGACATAAGTTAATCGGTAAAAATACCTTTCAACATCTTCCATAATATCACAAGAAATCTATTGTCATATTGAGTAATGTCTATATCATAGTAGGTACGTATTAGGGAGTTTCTTTCTTATAAGGTTGACTTAACCTAACTTTACGTTAGGTCATTTTTTAAAACTTTATTTCTGATTTTTATTTTTCAAAACCAACCGTTGGATTAAATCTATTTCATATGAAGATCATGCATACCAAAAATCAAGTTGATCCGAAATTAAAAACTATTTCATTCATAAATGTCCAAAATGAGTAATTGTCATTGCTTAAAAAATGTAATTTTTGGATCGAATAGTAATCAGATCAACTTGATTTTTGGTATGCATCACCTATATGATAAGGTTATCTAATCTAACGGTTGATTTCGTAAAATATGAATTACATGTATAGTTTTGAAAAATGACCTAATACAAAATTATATTAGGTTAACCTCACGGAAGTATAGCATTGCCTATTTCAAAAAATGAAAAATAAGAGTACCTTACTTGTCCCAAAAAAAAAAAAGAAAAAGAAAAGAAAGAAGAAAGTACCTTTAGCATGTATGCGGACATGGAGATGATAAAGGTTAACGCCACCGTCTGCATACCCATATAGATTAATGAGACCTTTAGTCCAAATGGAACACGTACTAGTATTATCAAATGAATAAGCGCGGCAATTGCAAAGGCCGAGGCAAACATCTTTGCATTCATTTTCTTTCGTGGCGTCAAACTCTTGGTCTGGTTTTATCACTTTCATCATGTTTAACGGCAAGAACCTGTCACTCTTGCCACACATCGGCGACTCCCGTTTGCACCCACCAGAAAATTCTTCCGACTGGCTGAACCCCGGCAAACATTTGCACTCCGCCTGCCGCCTATTGTTACAATTAGAGACGATACTGAAATTCCCACAAAAGTTGAACATGTCACATTCGCCTCTCGGCTCCCACCAAATTAAACTCCATTTTTTGTCATTAGTATCCCATGTAAGACGCTCTATCTTCCCAGTAAAATTCATCACCAGCCTCACCATCGGCCCAATCGTTGCCACACTCGTATTCGTAGAATTTTTATTCAGGGCTGGTAAACATGCCGTGGAAGCATCAGTACCCTTAATTGAACATATCCCCAATAGCAAATCGGTCGTTTCTTTCGGAAATCCATCGCGGTCACTCCACGAGTACCATCTAACCGTACTTTTGTTCCTGATCATGAATTGTTCTGCTCCTCTCTGATCTCTCTTAAACGTGAAGTCACCAGTTGATGGGTCATCACGACTTTTCCATGAAGTCAACCGAAGTTTTTCACCCATCTTCATACCAGGAAGAAACGTATCAGTTGGGTGAAGAAAGCTCTCCCACAGAATCATCTTCGTGGACGCATTTATGATCAAAGCGAGCTGCAGGTTCCCAGAGTCCACGAGCACCGCCGTCATGTCTCTAAAAGACGAGGATTCCAGATTTGTAGACCAGTAGTACTCCCCCTTTCCATCCGACACCACGAGGTTGCCCCCTTCTGTAACTTCAAAAATTCCATCACGGTCGAAAAGTGGACTATCTCTATTCGCTACCCATACAACCGTTCGCGGTGTGACGTTGTAATACCATATGCCCACGTATCTTGTAGAACTACTCGAGCTTTCATCGGGAGTGAAGAAGCCTAGTTCAAATCTTTCTCCGGCTGAAACAAGAGTTTCCCCTCTTTGGTCGCTGAGTGAATTGTAGAACGTTATGTTATCCCTAGCAGAGCAACACAGAAGAGAAGAACACAACAAGATGGTGTACAAGGAGAAGACAAGGGTAGGTTGAATGGGATCTACTGACCAGGAGAGGATGAAATTTCTTCCTCCATTTACCATATTGGAAGTAGGTTGAGTAGAGGTAGATGCAGTGGCTAGCGTGTCTGGTGCTAAAATTTACATGTTCTTTCAATTCCTTTCCACAAGAATTACCCTGGCCCTGGAGTTATTCGTCGTCAACGAGAATCCCCCATAAGTCGTCGAAGTCAGCAAATTTCAGTGTTGATTACTGTGGATTGGTACCCTTCCGTCTTTTAATTTTTTAGTTTTTTGGTGTATGTATGTGTGGAGGCGGTGGGGCTGGGGAATTGATAGTGGTGTATCTTTTCCAGTCAATCTTAACAAAATTTGTTTACTTTACAAAAATTAAAAAATTAAAATTTAATCCTACGGCTAAGGTCACTCAACCATATTGTTGATGTTTCAAATTTGTTCATCCTATGATAGTTACATGATCTATTTACGGTATCCAAATAGAAATTAAATAATTTGATATATTTTATAGTATTTTATATAATATTAAAAGTACTCGTAAAACCATTACCTTGAGTTGACAAATTTAGAAGAATAATAGTTTTCATATAAAAAATGATAGTGGAAGTTCAAATGAATTTCTTGAACTTTATTTCTATAAATAAGTTATGCATCATGAACATATCTATGAATTGGTTTTATGACATGAATTATAAGGATGACTTCACATTTTTTTTAAATATTTTAATTCGATGCGGTAGGTTTGTATCTCCATGAGTAAACAAGAATCCAAATCTACCATGAACTCCAAACTCTAGCTCAAAAAATTGTACTGAAAATTTGAGAACCCTACAATAGTATGTTCTTTTCTTAGTTGTTTTGCACAGGGAGCGTAGAAATGTCAAACACTGCTTCGGTTGAGACGGCAATACAATAAATTTTTGCAATTTAAGTGGTAGTTTTGTTATGGTTCTAAGTTGATCACTTTATTGAAAAGTCAAGCTGACGGCCTAAGTCAAGGTCTTCGAAATATCTTGTTTGCTTTTTCTTTTTTCTTTTTTTCTTTTGAATATTCTGTGGCCAGGCTTCGCCTTTCCTTTTCTCTTCTGGGAAAGGATGTGAGATGTGGGGATAAGCACATCAAATAAAAGAAAAGGATATAAGGCATGATTATGCAGATTTTTATTGATGAAATGGGCGCAGCCTCTAAGGATTCTACTAATCTGGATAATAAAATTGAGGCAAAGTGCAAAATTAAGCTGACAAATACTGAAATCTGCATCAAAATGGCCGGACTCTCTCAAGCATTTTTAATTACTTACATTTCTTCCTTTCAATTCCTTTCCCTCCATCAGGTTGAGCAGGTTATTGAACTAGAGATCCTGATCAATTTCTATCTTAAAGCTTGCAGTTTTGACATTCACGGCTTCACACGTACATTAAGTCAAACCAAATTTATTTTCAAAAGACATAACCAAATTGAATTGAGTGTAAATTTGTGCAAGAAATATTTGTTTAAAATGGGATAATCGGAAAGATTATTTTGGAAAATTCTCAATTTTAATATATAGTTTCTACAGCGTGCAAAAAATTGGATGAAAAAACAGGATATTGGAATGTCAGTCCAACTAGGTTACACTATGTAAAAAAATAGGACCTTCCAAATTTTGCAAAAAAATTTGCATTCTGACAAAATCGGACTTAGGCAAGTGGTAAATCTGCCAATTTAAT
Source organism: Liquidambar formosana (assembly GCA_039720395.1). Lineage (NCBI taxonomy): Eukaryota > Viridiplantae > Streptophyta > Magnoliopsida > Saxifragales > Altingiaceae > Liquidambar > Liquidambar formosana. The sequence continues at coordinate 221,121 of JBBPBK010000334.1, forward strand.
TTAGAAATTGAAACTCATGCTAAAAGCATAAAACTAGGGACACAGGCACATTCAGAATTCCTTTGTTGAATGGTTCCAATATTTGTTCTTATTAAAACGGAAAAGGAAAAGGAAACATCAACTATGCGAAGCTGTCGATGATATGTCCAAGTGATTAAGGAGACAGACTTCAATTCTATTTTTCATCTCATGATTTAATTCGTAGCAAATATTAAGTTTTTTCCAATTGACATTCCTTGTTCTTTCCAATTGACAGGCTTCCTGTATTTCATGAATTATGGGAAAAAAAAAAAAAAAAAATCCTAACGACAATGAGATAGATTGTTTTCGAAGGAATGACTAACAAATTTTGCATAGAAGTTCTTCAGCCATCTCAATCAAATGGTTTGACTATTTGAACCTTATAGTAATTAAAATTTTCTCTTGGATGATGCATCCAATTAAAAATAATAATTTTGAAGTAAATGCTGCATACCTTGTTCTGCATTAAAATCTAGTGTGATTAACACATTTTATAAAGAATTAACTGGTAACAATTACTGTCTATAATACAATTAATGATATCTTTGGGTCTATAATGCTGAAAATAACTTTTTTTTTCCACCACTACAAGATGCAGGCAGACCCTTTCGAAAAATGCCAATTCTTGTAAGACTCGAACCATTTTTAACTTGAATTTCAGAATGCACTCTATTGTTTTTGGTTTGTACATTTGGTTTAGGTGGAGGGACAACCTGCTTCTAATCAAACGAAACTTTACTTGCATCTTTAAGGCTTTAGTGGGCAATTTGAGTCCAGGCCCATGAGTTTAGCTCTCATTTTAACCAGGCAGTGGGCTGCCTTATATCAGATTTTAGTATTTTACTCTTCCCTTGCAACCTGTGTTAGTGAGTGTGACTGTGTGAGGAGCATAGAGAGAGAGAGAGAGAGGGCAACAAGTTCTTCTTCATGGGTTTGTCGTTGGGGCTTTGTTCTTCTTCCTATCTTCATTACTTCTTGCAAATTCACGTGGAGCTTATCGTATCATTTGATTTGGTTCTTCTCCAACAAGTTTTTTGGTGATTCATGTGGTGGAAGGTTAGGATTTGAGAAGCTTCAAGAGGTAACATTGTATTTTCTCCACTGTTAATTGTATTAGCTGAAGTTTTGGGTATAAACTTGAGTAGAAAACCATTGTTTTCATGACTTGATATAATGGATTGATCGGAGCTCGTTCCGTGGATGTAAGTTGAGGTTTTCTGACCCAAACACGTAAATCTTGGTGTTCTTTGTCGTGTGATTTTTTATTCTTGCTCTCCAAAGTGTTTGATAAATTGCTCCATAGACATACTTGCTTTGTTATTGGGAGTTTGGCTTTGTAGTTGTTACTAGTTCTTCCTAGTATACAAATTGGAGTTGTTTTAATTGACAATAAGACTTGTTTGTCTTAGGTGAATGTTTTGGTGCATTAAATTCATATACTAGATTTGTGTTTGTGGCCCAACAGCCATGATATGATGATTACAAAGTGGAATTCGCACAAGTAAAAGAGTAGGCAGAGGAGGTAAAGGGAAGCAAACTAAATATCAATGACAATCCAATTCTGCATTATAATAATGACACTGCTCAAATAGCATGGTCATATATTATGTTGGGCAATCACAATACTTGATTGGTGTAGAGAATACTTCAAAATAGAACCATCTGGTTAGGGCCTAAATCTATTTAGACCAAACAACCTAACTTGACTCAAAACTTAAACAAATTGACTTCCCTATATATGCTAATATCATGACAATTATATAAACATTGAACCACCCCCAAAAAAAAAAAAAAAAAAAAAAGGAAGAAAAGGAAAGAGAAGGGGGGGGGGGGGGGGATGCTTGTCAAACCTATATCTGTTTAAATGTAAGAGCAATAAACATCATTGAACCACGGAATGACTGTAATTTATAGTTAATGGAGAGGAAAGCTAATAGAGCAACATCCAAATTACATTTAGTAGAATCTTATCAGACAAGATACTACATTAATACATACAATATATATATATATATATATATATATATATATATATATATATAAAATTAAAAACCACAACACCAGTAATATATAGAGAGATGCCTTCTTATAAAATTAAATAATTGATGCATCAGCAACTTCCAAACTCTTGGGTTTCTCTCCACTATCGGCTTTCTTCTACAGTAACTGTTAACTCATTATTTGAGCATTTTTCTGGTTTACTAGATGAAGAAACTGTGCTTGATGGGCCTCTTCGTGCAATGAAAACTGGTTTTTTTGGATCTGGAATTGTTGCACCTTCATTGCCAAGCATGAAAACTACATTTGAGATGGTCGGATGGTCGCTAGGGTCATCTTGTACACATAAGAGCCCAACATTAACGCACTTCAAAGCTTCACTTGTATTGCAAGTTTCAAATAGTGCTCGGTCCATCAGATCTAATGCCTTACCTTCATTCCACAATCTCCATGCCTGAAATAAGAAATGTTATAAGATGTACGTAGCATGACCAAGTGATATTGATGGCCATGAAAAAATCCACTCACTTACATAACCTAGAAGGCCCAAAGCTTCTTCGAACTAATAAAACCCAAATAAAGCCCTGTAGATTTTTTCCCACTAATAATTTCAAGAACCACCACACCAAAGCTAAAGACATCAGATTTAACAAAGAAAACCCCATAATTAGCATACTCTGGAGACATGTAGCCACTGCAATACACCATTTGTTAGAAAAAATTAGTGATTAGATATATTAGTGCAAAATTTTCTTCGTGTGAGGGATTGAATTTTGTCTAAAAAATCTAAACACTAAACTTGTTGGTTTTCCATCATTGTAATACTTACTAAGTTCCGACTACTCTGTTTGTAGTTGCCTCAATTTGTTTACCTCCAAATATCCTTGCTAAGCCAAAATCTGAAATTTTGGGGTTCATATCCTCATCTAAAAGAATGTTGCTTGTTTTCAAATCTCTGTGAATAATCCTTAATCTAAAATCTTGATGAAGATAAAGAAGCCCTCGAGCAATTCCCAAGATGATGTTGAAGCGCAACTCCCAGTCCAATACCATGAATAGTGCTCAATCTTTCAAGGTTTACATTTTCCATTTGTAAGCATATTTTAGTGGCTATGCTAAGTAAGTATGTAGTAATCAAGATAGACACACACACACACGAATATAGCATGAGACAAGATCAAATTACACGAATATAACGTAAGACACACACACATAAATATAACATGAGACAAGATCAAATTACACGAATATAACATGAGACACACACACACATAAATATAACATGAGACAAGATCAAATTACATCTGGTGTAAGACCTTTAACTCTTGCACGCCTCTGAAACTTTTGGATTAAGTAGACATCTCATTGATCGGATATCAAAAATCAGTATTGATCGAGAAACTGACTTAATTTCTTTTTGTAAATAAAACTATATTTTGGAATGCCTAATGGATGGAATAGTTCCTAATCTTCAACTAGTCTAATATTTTGCAAGCATGATGAAAACAGAGAAAACATAATAAATGCACCAAATATTTTACAGATGTAAGCTTGGAGGCTAATTACCGAATATGAATGAGTCTAAGCTTTTGTTGGGCATATATTCATAGAGTAACAACTTTTCTTCCCCTTCAATACAATAGCCCAATAGTCTTACGAGATTCCGATGCTAAAGTTTGGCAATCAACACAATCTCAGTCTTAAATTCCTCTATGCCTTGTCCTGTGACATTTGAGAGCCTCCTTATTGCGATTTCTCGTCCTCCTGGAAACTTACCCTGAGAAGAATTCCATCACATTATCCATCATCGACCAGTTGAAACTAGATGACATGAATTTTAATGAGTATGCTCAACCAAAGTACTATTAATACCTTGTAAACAGGCCCAAATCCCCCTTTTCCAAGCTTATTTGCATCTGAGAATTTATCTGTAGCAGTTAGTATGCTTTCCAAATCAAAAAAAGGTACATCTATGCCTCTCTTGTCCTCTTCCCTGAATTGGTTAGAATCTATAAGGTCTTTGACATGTCTCTCACTATCATCCAAATGTAGCGCCTGATTTCTATAATGTTTTCCTTATTTCCTGAATTGGAAATATAACTATAAACCTTAGTGACATGCTGAATTATGGAGCATGAAAAATTTTAGTTTTGTAAAAAGAAGGGGAAAAAAAAGATGTACATGGTTATTCGCAGTGCCTACTGCATTCTACTGACCTTGTCTTTTGGCTACCCTTGTTCTCCGCAGACGTGAATAATAAACTATGATGCATGGGACAACAATCAAAACAATCGTAGCTGTAATAGTTACCGGAATGATTATAGGCGGCCGTGACATCTTTCTTGGTGAAGGCAGTTCTGTCGTTGTTGGTGAAGGTGGTTCCATTGTTGTCGGTGAAGGTAGTTCTGAAAGTGAACGAAAAATCACAACTCTCAGATAAACTGTAGACTGCAAGCACCATAAGCTATCATTATGTTTTGCTAGAGGCCTAGCTAGATAGTATAGGAAAGCTTCCCAGTTGGGTAAAACATAAAGTGAGTGTACACAAGGGAAAATGTAAGCATTCCAGAAAAGTGGGATTTATCCTCAGTCCTTGGTTGAACAAACTCCTCCTTCGCAATAACGGCCCTTAGCAGCATTGGATAAATTCATTCTTAATCTACAGTGCAAATTCAACTGGTACAAGGCACCATAATCACATATGCAAAATAAAGCATCCTCACCTAGAGTACAATTTAAACTTGAACCATTCCATTGAAATTTTGTATTGCAAAGGCACCTTTTCTCTCCACCTTGTGTTGCATTGCAATTTGAATTTGGCCAGTACCTACAGTCTCTGGATGAATTACAGCTCGGCTCTCGCGATGGATCCCAAATGATATCTGTTTCATCTCTACCTCTAGATAAGATATCAGAGCTAAGATTGCCCAGATCAGGATTATTGCACCGATTGATTACCTGAATTTCTGGCTTGAATGACGAATTTTAGTATTTTTGGATCAATGGTAGTGACTCGGTAGGTGGCATTAGATGTCATAAAGCTAACTTGGCCACTGGAGATATCGCAGTGGAAACCGGAGTACATGGGATCACCACAGTTGTGCCACAAGTCCTGCAAGTTCTTGGAGTAGATTCTGCAAAAATAGAATGTATTAAATGTCAGTTAACACTAACCAACAAAATTTAGCTCAGTTGGTACCGAGGGATTGTCTAGCGAAGGAAATCAAGGCTCATGAAGGTATATAATTATTGCTAATGTCTAGTACTAATTCTGCCTAATGATTAAAAAATAGATAGGGATTGTTTGAGTATCCAATTTGAAATTAAGCAATTCAACAATTTTTAGATAGTGAAGGCAGAAATCCATTATCTTGAATGATTGAATCACAATATTTAAAAATGTTATTGGTGATTATCAATTTAAAAAATGTTCGAGTCATCACTATAATTGATGTTATAAGATTAATCCTTACGAATTGAAGAAATGTCACTATTTTAAATTTCCACTTTTATTTGTGATGATAATTATCATTTTATTAAAATTTTCAATTTAAGATGATGGATTGATGTTTTCAATACTATGTAAAATTTGTTGAATTATTTAATTTTGAATTGGACACTCAAAAGAACCTTTATAATATTCAAAAGGTTGGATAGGGTTCAACAATATCCTATAGACTGAGCTTGGGCTTTTAGACTTAAGTCCGACAAATAATCTGGACAAAGCCCTAATAGATTACATTTTTTTTGGCCTGGAGAAAAAAAAAAAAAAAAAAATCAACTTCGATGAGGATATTTTATAATTTAAATTAGTTAAAAAAATCAGCAACTTTGTTATCTTCAATCTCTATAAACATGATCATTCCTTACAAATATACATACTACATTCTAAAATAATCCTAACACGATCATTGAATTGTTAATTACTTTCACACCTAAGTCCATCTCAATTTTGTCCTCAAGTATAATACAAAACATTAATTAAATTTTCTTGTCTAAATCATTAATCTATGTAATTGATTTAGATTTTTGGGAAATTGATTAAAATGAAGTCAATAAATTTTTTTACGAGAACAATAAGTCCAAAATGGAGGAAAAGACAATAAACATGAAAGAGAGGGAGTTTATATTTTTACCACATCCAGCTAGTATAGCAAATGGATTGTAGAATATATTTTTACCACATCCAGCTCGTAAATATGGTCCACTTTGAAATGATCTGCTCTTTTAAAAATTGCAATTAATGCACCCATCAATAGGTATTAAAAAAAAAAAAAAAAAAAAAAGAGAGGAAAGTACCTATATCGGAAACATTTACGCGGACAGAGAGGCTACGGCCGCGATTAGCATACTCCTCCTGAAGATTACTGAGATCGTCCGTCCAAAACGAACACACACCCGTAGTATTACTCCTAGTCTTTTTTTTTTTTTTTTTTTCATGAGAACAGCAGTAACAGCAGGAGTAGTGGTATTATTACTATTTTTAACTTCAGCATAATATGAGTAGGCCTGGCAGCGGCAGTTGGCAAGGCAATCCTCTCTGCATTCAGTTTCACTCGTAGCAGTAGTAGACACTTGGTCTGCCTTTCTCACTCTCATCATGATTAAGTTCAAGAACGTTTTGATGATCTCGCCATTCATGCCACACATTGGCCACTTTGGTACGCACCCGCCTGAATAATATCCAGATTCCCATTCATTCTTCCAGCGAGGCTCAAACCCCCGCAAACATTTGCACACCAACCCATTGTTACTATTGCAGCTACCGGACTGCCCACAAGCGTCCGATGCACCGCATTGGTCTCTTGGCGCCCACCAACTTAAAGACCATTTCCTCTCAGAATAATACCATCTTAGATACCGAATCTCCCCACTAAAACTCATCACCAGCCTCCTCTTGCTATTATCAACGGGAGACGGATTAATAATGACGGGCATACATGGATTAGCTGCGTTGCATGCTGGTGGTGTGGGATTATTCATGCTCCTATTCAATAACAATTCGGTTATTGAAACCAAGAAAGTACCATCAGCTCACTCCTCCAGTAGTAGTTCCATCCAACGCTTTTTTCGCTGATCATGAATTGGTCTACTCCTCCTCCTTCATCTATCTGAAACGTGAAGTTACCTTCGGCTGGGTCACCGCGGCTTTTCCATGAGCTTAATTTTAGTTTCCCATCCATCATCATACCAGGAAGAAATGTATCAGTGGGATGACGAAAGCTCTCCCATAGAATCTTCGATGACATATCATCCCTTAAAACCAGATTCCCAGTGTCCATCAGCTCTGCTCTCCTCCTAGACAAGGGCAATTTAATTTTTGTAGACCAGTACTCTTGTCTTTTTCTTCGCATCTAGCACCTTGAGGCTTCCATCTTTCGATACGCCAAAAAATCCACTATGACCAAAAAGTGGTCTTTCTCTATTGGCTACCCATACGACTGTTTGCGATGTGGAGTTGTAATACCAAATCCCAACGTATCTTGCAGAACTACTCGAGCTTCCATTAGGAGTAAAGAAGCCCAGTTCGAATATTTCTCCAGCCGAAACAAGTTTTTCTCCTCTTCTGTCACTGATGAAATTGTTCATCATTATGGTATCCGTGGCAGAGCAATAGAGAAGAGAAGAACTAAAGAAGAACACATAATACGAGTTAAAGATGGCCATGATAGGTAGCATTTGATCTACAGACCGTGATATGATGAATTTTCCTCCTCTGTTTGGCATTATGGAAGAAGATTTGAGTAACAGGATCGGACTTCTGTGGTAGTTTGTAATGTAGTGGCTACAGGCAAGGGCGAAGCCAGGAATGGAGTATAGGTAAGGCGAATTTTGATTAGTTTTTAATACTTTATCCTAATTCAAAAAATTGAAGAAGTTTTAATTCAAAAATATTTTATGTTTTGTTATTTTGCACTGGAAAAAATTGCAAAAATTATAATTTATTTATAAAATAGGAAAAAAAAATTCGAGGTGTAGGTGTGGGAATTGGGGTTACTATATGGTAGAAAAAAATTAAAAAATAAGAGGGGTGGGAAATAAAATAAAATATTTCAGGTGAAGCACATGCCCCACCTGACCCTTTCATGGCTTCGCCCATGGCTACAGAGGTCTGCAGTTGCAAGAAATCTTTATGTCGTTTTCTTTCTACTTTCTACCCATGGCGTTGCTCTTCACTAGCAACAATGCCCCGTAAAGTCGTCCAAGTCAACAAAGTTCGGAGCCTAATGGGAGAGGGTAGAAAGAAATGTAAAGCAAATATTGAATTGATTAATAAGAAAAGAAAAAAGGTCTAAAGATATGTTGCTTTTAGTTCAAAGTCAAATCATCCTTCATATAATAATCATCGGAATTATCCGTGACAATCACGCGTAGACTCTCACTTCTTATAATATTTGAAATTAGGTCCCACGGCATGCACGCACCAATGAAGCGCGATGGTCTGACCTTCACAACTGATCATAGCATTTCATTTTGAAATTATTTGTAACAATTATTCATAAGTTGTTTAGTTAGAATAAAATAGATGAAATGAAATGAAATTATTCATTCTAAATAATATACTTAAATGGAATAATTTATACGAGCATAGGATCAAATAAAAAATTATTTCAAATCTTTTTTTATTGTAAGCTACTTCAAGCATAAAATTCCAACACAACAGTCATGCACATGATCACAAACTATTCCATTCAATTTGCAAATATTTTCACACTGTTGAAACATATCATAATAAGAAATGCATTAGTGAGCTTAGCTTAATCCACTCCCATGATAAGAATGCATATATATCTAGAATTACCTAATTAACCGCATGCCACCCAAAGTATCAGAGTGTTCCTTTCCTCTTTCTTCTTCTTCTTCTTCTTTCCTCCTCTTTTTTTTTTTTTTTTTTTTTCAAGGACCTCCGTGAAAGCCATAAATTTATACCTATTCCTAAATCATAAATCAAATAAAAAAATTAAATTTTATTCATGAAGTTACCATTAAATATAGACAAAGCATGGATTAAACTTTTTATATATATAAATAAAGAAATCCTATAAACAGCTCTTAGTTATTAGTTGACAAAAACACCCTCCAAGGTATTCAATATTGCCACAAAAGGTCCACTGCTACATGTCTATATGGTGTTGTACTATAGTGTTATGTATATGATGCAGTGGAAAATACACAGAATAAACAAGTTCACTGAGAAGCGCACAATCTTCCACAATCTGTTGATTGTCACCACAACAATGTCAGAAGTGTAAGTAACCACAATTCAAAGTTCACACAAGAACATGAAAAGTAGGAATAAAAGAGAACAATTCTCTAATTCTCATTGATAAAAATAGCATAATCAATAACCCATTATGCCAAGAGGTTGCGGTCCTAATTTATAGAGAATTAAATCCTAAACTTTACATAACAAGGAAAACTAACTCGTAAAATAAGAAAATCCAAAAATAAGGAAATACCTAAAAACTATGAAATAATTAAAATATGAAATAATTGACTAACAACTAATTAAAAGGAAATACTTAGACTTGGAAAACTAGCTAAAAAGAAATAACTAGAAAAATAAATAATTAATAAAAGTGCCATAAATTCGGACTTAATAAATCTGGTGAGCAACCGGTTGATGGTTGTACAAATGCGACCAATCGGCGTCCTGCATCAGTATAGGTGTAGGTATAGCATTCCCCATATATATAGAAAACACCAAAATACAGTACCATATACATAGAACATTATGTGACAATGGACCTTTTGTGACGATACTGAATAGTTTCGAAGGTATTTTTGTCAACCAACTCATACCATGCCAGGTATTATGATTAGGTGTTATAACTATGAGCTGATTATAGCATTGCCTAATATTATATAATATATAGCACCAAAGCAAGAGTCCAAATCACCCCAAATTCCAACACCTAGTCATTAAATCGCAGCTAAAATATGACAAACTTACTGCATCAATTTCATTCTTTGTTATATTGAACAAAATAGAATTATATACATTGGCCAGACCGCCGCATGCAAAGAAGCTAAGTACATGCACAAATGGACCTGGAATTGATATTGGGCAGTGAGTCGAGATATGTCCAACACTGCTTCAATAGAGAGGGGCAATACAATAAAATTAATTTTGCACTTTGAGTTGAATTATTGGGTTTTACAATTAAATTTGGAAGATGTTATTTCACCCACATTCTCTCATTCATCCATATATGGCAGTTTATCCTTATTTCATGCTGGGCCCTATATAATTACTTTCACCTATATACTTTTGACACATAATGTGGGTGATAAAAATGGGTGCAGTAGCATTTTCCTTCTTTTAAAAGGCAGATTAGCAAAAGCTATCTTGGGTAACTTTTCAAAATGATGATTGCAAGAATACAAAAAACTCTCAAGTGAAAATTAAAATTTTAAATTTTAAAAAATAATAAAATAAAAAATAAAAAAGGCACCAAAATTATCTTTACTTGTCAAATTTATCTTTACTATCTAATTTTTTTGACACAAAATGACTTTCAAAATGTGTATTCAATCGTTCACCAAACATTAACTTTCTTTTAAATGTCTTTTTAAAAATTAACTTTTTGAAAATGTATTTCTCCAAAAAGTTTTTGTATTTCAAAATGGTGCCCCAAACGCACTTCCAATAGGGCAACACCAAGTCAAGGTCTTTCACCATCTTAATTTTTAAATTTTTTTTTTTCTCTCTTTTCTGTGTTCCCACAGGCCTTACCTTTCTTGCTCCCTTACCCAGTGAGGAAGTTACTAGACCCAATTGCGAGGTTTTCTATTTGTGAAACGACTTCAGCCTCAGTTGACGGATATATAGATCTGCATATAGAAAATAATGATGATATCACAATATATAAGTAATTTGATTAAAATGCATATTATGATTAATTTAATTTTCTTGGGAAGAATTTGACTTCCCACCCTTTTTTTTTTTTTTTTTTTTTTTTGAACTAGCCACTAGTGATGGCCTTTTTCATGTTCCAGGATAGGTCTAAATGCCCCCTATAGGGCAAAAAAAAAAAAAAAAAAAAAAAAAGGGTTAATATTTCAATTATCTCTTTTTATTGATTAATTGTTGTTTTGAAGTATTCTCTTACGGTCTTACCTAATGCGTTCAATGTAGGAAAAAAGGAATATGGCTTTCCCAATTTGGGTAGTTAAGTCCCCAAGTATTTTATCAAGATCTGGTTTAGAGTTCCCACGAGGGGAACCGTCTTCATCCTGCCCACCACTAACTATTGAATACTTCTAATCTGGATGCTAAATTCCCTCGCTGTGGTACCAAGAGATGGATTTGGCATGGGTCTCCAAAAAAGGCACCTTTTTTTTTTTTTATCATACTGACCGCTAATTATTGAATAATTGAACATTGTGTATACTATCAGCCTTGGATTTGGGCCTATCGATAAGTGAAATACTGCCACAAAAAAAAAAAAAAAAAAAAAAAAAAAAAAAAAGGCGTCCATTAACAAATACATCAGACAATCTTTGCGTAACCGAATTTTGATTTTCTAATGATGATCAAACACAAAAGTTAATATTAAAATTTCAGAAGGTAGATTTAATTTAGCATTCAAAAGATATGAACAGTTACTAAATTACACTGAGTGGATCATACAAACTATGCTATGGGGCTATCGGCCTTCTTCTAAGGTGATGGTTATCTCGTTATTTGAGCATGTTTCTACCCTACTAGATGTTGAAGCTGTGCTAGAGGGACCTCTTCGTACTATGAAAGCTGGTTGATTAGGAGTTGGCAGTGTTGCAGTTTCACTCCCAAGCATGAAAACTACATTTGACATGGTGGGACGATCACTTGGGTCTTCTTGTACACATAGGAGCCCAACATTTACGCACTTCATAAATTCATTTGTATTGCAAGTTTCGCGCAAAGATTGATCCATCAGATCCAATGCGTTATCTTCATTCCACAATCTCCATGCCTGAGAACCATTAAAATCATATGCAGTGTGAAGCGTAGCATGACTAAAATGATTAATGGGTATGAAAAATTGAACACACTTACATAACCGAGAAGGCTCAGAGCTTGTTCAGATTGATATGACCTTGTGTTTCTTTTTCCACTGATAATCTCAAGTACAACCACACCAAAACTAAAGACGTCAGACTTATCTGAGAAAACCCCTTCTAGTGCATACTCCGGAGACATGTAGCCACTACAGTATACATATATATTTTAGAAGTAGTCAGTAATTGGGTATGCTATCATATATCTTTTTTGTCAATTTATTGTTGAGAGAGAGAAAATTATGAGACAAAATTTAAACATTCAAAACTTGAAATTGATGCAACACTTACTAAGTTCCAACTATTCTGTTTGTGTTTGCCTCATTTTGTTTGCCTCCGAATATTTTTGCTAAACCAAAGTCAGAAATTTTGGGGTTCATCTCCCCATCTAGTAGAATATTGCTTGTTTTCAAATCTCTATGAATAATCCTCAACCTAGAATCTTGGTGAAGATAAAGAAGCCCTCGAGCAATTCCCAAAATGATGTTGAAACGTAACTCCCATTCCAATGCCGCGCATAATGATTTATCTTGCAAGGTTCACAATTCCCAATTGAAAGCATAATTAGCGGTTATATATGTCAAGTCAGTTTCTATCAATTAAGATTGGGGCTTCACCTTTTACACTTTAGTTGATGTGATCATTTATTGATAAAGACCATTAAAACAGATCTAAATACTATATATACATATATATATATATATATATATATATATATAGGTATTATTCTGCAAAGATAAATGATGTAAGTGTTATATATGTGTACTCTATTTGAACGAACAATAGAGCTATTTGTTTGAGCTTTTAACAAAGAGACATTTCATTCAAAATTTTCCTCCACTATTACTTATATAAGATGTACTTAGTATATTGAAAGTTTTAGATTGATACATGAATCCACCCACCATTTGCATATAAAATGATGGAGTCCCATCAATTTGATGGCGCACCATCCCATTGTACATTGCCTCTATTACACACACCGTCACACGCACACATGCATGAACTCATACACATACGCACCAAAATATGTTAGAAATGTAGGTTTGGAGGCTAACCAAATATGAAAGAGTCAAGGCTTCTGTTGGGCATATATTCATAGAGTAGGATCTTTTCTTCTCCTTGGATACAATAGCCCAATAGTCTTACAAGATTTCGATGTTGAAGTCTAGCAATCAACACAATCTCATTCTTAAATTCCTCCAACCCTTGTCCTGAAACACTTGAGAGCCTCTTTACAGCAATTTCACGTCCTCCTAGAAATTTGCCCTGATACCAATCCTTATCCATCATTAACCAAAAGAAAGATGACATAAACTTTAATTAGTGTATTGAGCAAAGGGCTAGCTAATTACCTTGTAAACAGGCCCAAATCCCCCTTTTCCAAGCTTGTTTGCATCTGAGAAGTTCTCTGTAGCGACTAGTATGCTTTTTAAATCGAAAAAAGGGACATCTATGTCTGTCTTATCCTCTTCTTTGAATTGGTCAGAATCTATAAATTCCTTCACACGTCTCTCACTGTCTTGCCAATGTAGCGCTCGATTTCGTCAAACATTTTCATTGTTCTCTGAATTAAGAAGATAATTACTATAAATCTTAGTGACAAGTTAACTATATGAAGGAATTAAACTCTAAATATATTAATTTGATAAAAACAAAATGAAATTGTACATGGTGCCTAAGCATATTAATTACCTCGTAGTTTGGCCACGCTTTTTCTCCGCAGATATAAATAATACAGTGTGGTGCATAAGAGAGAAATCAGAACAATCACAATTGTTGAAGCCACCACAATAATCAGAGACAATGACGTCTTTCTTGGTGAAGGCTCGACTAAAAGTAAACAAAAAGGACAAGTATCAATTATTTTTGTAAATGCATACACAATTAGCTTCCCAGATTATTCTTTTTTTATTTTTATTTCTTCTAGCAAAAGTATCCAGGCTTTCGACCCAATTATTCCCCGTCACTATGCATCAGTCAATGCTTAAGATAAATCAAACTAGTGACTGACCTCCAAGAAAACACTCCTAAAGTATGGGATTTATCCCCAATCATGTTGTGGGTTGAACAAACTCCTCCTTGGCAATAAGATCACCTAAACCAACATTGGATAAAGCCATTTTTTTTTTTCCATCTACAATGCAAATCTAACTTCTACAAGGAACGTCATCGCATATTTTATTGAAAAAAATAAATCATCCTCACCTCGAGTACAATATAAACTTGAACCATTCCATCTAAAGTTTTCATTGCAAAGGCACCTTTTCTTTCCATCTCGTGCTGCATTGCAACTTGAATCGGCCGGCCAGTCCTCGCAGTCCATGGATGAAGTACAGGTGGGCTCTAACGGTGGATTCCAACTTAACTCTACATCATCTATACCTCTAGATGATGAATCAGAACTAGAATTGCCCGGGCCTGCAGCATTGCACCAGTTTTTCACATGAAACGGCAACGTCTGGTCCAGCGGCAGAATTTCGCTTGTTGAATTTTTAGCCACACAACCTTTGACTTGGATGACAATTTTTTGCGTTTTAGGATCAATGCTTGTGACTCGATAGGTGCCATTAGGTGCTTTGAAGCTAACTTGGCCCGTGGAGATGTTGCAGTAGAGACTGAAGTACATGGGATCACCACAGTTTGGTCCAGTGCTCAGAGGATAGGGAATCAAGTTTGTGCCACATGACTCACAATTTCTTTTTGTAGATACTGCAAAATTAGAATGTCTTCAATGTCAATTAACACTCACCAACGAATTAATGTTTTTAAGGGGAAGCGCCCACCACATGCAGCAGCTTGCTACTGTTGCCCATGTGTTGCAAAAAACAAAAAGAAAAAAAAAAAGAGTGGGGGGGTTGGGGAGGGGGGGATATGGATTGGTGGGCTACGGGTATATATTACAGTTAGTAGTCATTTACTAATAAATTAGTAATATTTTGTAGTAAATTGTAATTACTTTTCCTTAACCCGACCAATCTAAAATTTCCCCCAAAAAGGAATCCCATCAAGCCTTGTGCCCTTGTGAAGATAGCCAATGAACGGAGATACTTTCTCAAATGGGAAAGGCTACTAAGATGGTTTCCTCATCTCTTTTCATGGGCTCTCCCATGATTTCAACTATTTTGTACATGCAATTTTAGACAAACATCATGTGATCAAATTTATCACATTGGGGTCTTCCTATTAATAAAATTCACACACACACAAAATGGTAAAATATACCGACAACCAATGGAACAAAGTTCCAGAGAATTGTGATCAAAACATTATTTGCTGTGTTAGAGAATATCAAATTTTAAAGGGCACATATAAGCAAATTATATCACATTTTTTTAAAAATTAAATTTGTTATTAAGATGCTTGAAGCTAGAGTCTTCAATTCAACTATGACATATTGTATCTCAAGATTCGTCCAATATCACTAGAAATAATGGGAGAGTTTGTTAATACGTACAATCATGAGGTACATACCCTAATAATACTCTTTTTCTTTTCAATTATATATAGGGCCATATTATTTATGATACTCCATTAAATAAGCACAAATACAACAATAGCAAAAAATAAATAAACACAGTGGTCTAAACATTATCCTTTCGGTTGGGTTTGGCCTGTTCAGCCTTAGTCCGTTTAAGATAATACTTGGCTCCTCATAATGAAAGAGCAACTCATCCTTCGTTCCACTCATATTATGCCACGTATCTAACCAAACAAATGAGAATTGATTATATACATGTATTTCTATGTTATGTTATTATAGACATGCGTCCACATGTCCATATATATATATATATATATATACATACAAATGAATATGAATATGTGTCAATATATTTATATTCACGTGTTAACATGTTCGTATCCACATATCTATATTATTTAAAATTAACTATGACACATGACATAATATGAGTAGAAGAAAGGAGGAGTTGCTCCTCCACTGTGAAGAGCCAAGTAATAGCCGTCCAACAATAATGTACTAGACAAAGCCCGAGCTGGTTTCCAACTGGCACAGTGCCAATAAATTCAGACATTCAGTTTCCTTCAGCCACATTCCTACATTGGCTTAACATGTTGGACCTTTACTATGATGCAAGGCCACCCGCCCCACCCCAAACTTGGACACAAAGTGGAGCGCAATAGGAAAAGGTAAAAGCCCAAAAGCATTCACACACAAATATTATGTCTAAAAATTAGTAAGTTGAGGATCCTTACATCACAGTCCATCAATGATGTACTATGAGTATGTCTTCGTTGTAATTGTGATAAGGTCATGTTCTTTTTTTTTTTCTGATAAGCAGATAAGGTCATGTTCAATCATGAGTCAAAAGGATTTACCGACTAAAGTGAGAATGTCTGATTAAAAAGTAATGACATTCTTATTTTGTTTTATTCTCATTGACTTGTGATGCCGTGTCACCATATTGTTTTTTTCGATGTACATAAGATAAAAAAAAGGGTAAATTACATTAAAACCCTCTCTAGAATCTGAAAATTATAGATACACCCCCTCACGTTTTTAAAATTACATTAAGATCCCCTATTTTACAAAATAAACTACAAAAAGACCCCTTCCTCTAACCTCTGTCCATTAATCCGTTAAATCACTTTTAATTTTTTTCAAAATACCCTAACTATCCTTATTGGCTGACAACTTCCATATTAAATGCATATAACTCATCAATCCAACACATTCATCCAGCACATTTGATTTTTTTTATATTATTTTATGGATAAACAACTAAAAGATAATATATATATATATATATATATATATATACTAGCAGAGACCCGCGCGATGCGCGGGATTTGCGAATTCTAGATATCTTATTGGCTAAAAGAAAAAAAATGCAATTTATATGCTTAATAACAACCGATGACCTTTTAAGAGGGGATTTCAAATTTTAAATGAACAGACATAGATGGATAAAAATTACTATAAAAAGAGGGAGAGAAATATTGGTAAGCCCAAAAGTAAGGTGAAGAGAGTTTTAGAGGGAAAGGTTTTTAAGCTGCCATGTCAACATAACTCTTAAATATTATATAGAATAGCGATATATATATAATACCAAAAAGCTTAAATTTTTTGTTCAACTGATGTGGCAGCCGTCAGATTTGCTCATTAGAAACAATTATCTATTTAATTGATGTGCAAAAAAAAAAAAAAAAAAATGATTTGCCAAGTTGCCACCTCTATATGTGCATCCCCATTATAATAATTTTTTCATTTATTTATACATATGAGTAATGCTACATAACCCCCTTTTTTTTTTTTTTTTTTGCCCAAATCTACTTACTCAAATGAGGTGGCAACTTAGCAAATAAATTTTTTAATATTTTTTTTTTGCAAATCAATTAAAAATTTAATTAAACAAATAATTGTTTCTAAGGAGCAAATCTGATAACTGCCACATCAGTTGGACAGAATATCTAAACTTTTTATCATTTTTCTTCTATATATATATTATCTTTTAATTGTTTATCAATAATAATATTAAATTCAAAAGTGCTGGATGAACATATTGGATTGGTGAGTTATATGCATTTAACATGGAAGTTACCATCCATTAAAGATAGTTAGGGTATTTTGAAAAAATTTAAACATGATTTAATAGATTAATAGACGGAAGTTAAAGGAAAGGGTCTTTTTGTAGTTTATTTTATAAAGTAAAAGATGTCAATGTAATTTTATAAATATGAGTGGATGTATCTGTAATAGTCAGATTTTAAATAAGGTCTCAATGTAATTAACCCTAAAAAAAAAACCCCGACAAGCACATAGAATTCACCCGCCGGGCACATGTTTGTTGTTGTCATTATTTTTATCAATGACCAACCGTGGTACAAGCCCAGCCGGGCTCAAAAAGGAAAGGAAAAGAAAAAAAGGTGAGAAAAGAAATTATAATAAAGCAAAATGAGAAAGGTGAGTCCTTTGCATCCCAAACTTTATACAAGCCAAGGTGCATGCCTTCTACACTTAGAGTTATACCATATTATTAATATGGAAAATGTTATTTATTTTTAATTTAACGTACCTAATGATGTAACAATATAATAACCCATAAATTTGAATTTTGAAATTTAAATTCAAAAAATAAGCTAAAAATAGTTATCCCATTATCAAAATGACACCTCATTTGAAATGTTGAATTTTGGAAAATGGTTTAAGATAAATAGCACTAGTACATTAATTTCAAAAGTACTTTTTACCATATTGATCAACTCATACAGGTTATAAGATTATGTTTGGATCCTCTACTTGACTTCACATTTTGTGATCATACTTAATCTTGCATTATAAAAAACTACTTCCTCCGTTCTTATTTAAGTGGTCTCATTTTTATTTTGAGATGTTCTAAAATAATTGTCACATTCAAAAAGTCAATTATTCTATTTGTTTGATTTCCTAAACTATCCTAAAAAATATATTTTCTCTCTTTCTAATGTTTTGTACACTTGAGGGCAAAATTGAAATTTTAAAACTTAAGTATTGTTTTTTAAAGCATTTTATAACATAATAAAGCACTAAAATATTTAATCATTTTGAGTGTACCTAATGTACTAGATTATTTTTTTATTTTTTATTTTTTTCTTTTAATGATGTGATGTGTTATGGTGTAAAATCAGACGAATTATCTAGCCTCGGCATGATTCAGGTAAATTCTAGCATTTTATCTGTGGTGGCCGGTGGTGGTGTTAGTGGTGGTGGTAAAGAAAAGAGAGTACCTATGTCGGAAAGATCTGTGCGGGCAAAAAGGTTACGGCCGCCGTCAGCATACTCCTCCTCAAGATCGCTTAGAGAGTCCGTCCAAATAGAACACACATTACTACCAGTATTGTTGTCAAATGAATATAAATAAGCCATGCAGTTGCAGTTGCTGTTGCCAAGGCATAGCTTCTCTCTGCATTCAGTTTCATTGACTATAAATTCTTTGTCTGGGCTCTTCACTTTCATCATCTTTAGACTCAAGAACGTGTCGCCCTCTCCACATGTCCGCGACTTTCTTCCGCACCCACCTGAAAAGTCCCCAAATTTCCAGTTATTCGGCAACATCGGCTCGAACCCCGGCAAGCATTTGCACCCCATCCAATTGTTTCTGTTACAGCTACCGAAATTTCCACAAGTGTTCAACGCATCGCATCGGTCTCTAGGCGCCACCCATATTATAGACCACCTTTTCTTAGCAACCCATCTTAGATACCGTATTTCCCCATTAAAATTCATCACCAGCCTCCAATTAATATAATCATGGGGATTAGGTGACGGTAAACACGCAGCAGAAGCCAAACCTCCAGAACAGTTAATGGGTAGCTTGAAATTTCCGGTAAAATTTGACAACAAGTCGGTGACGGCAGGAGGCATTTGATCGGCTTCACTCCTCCAGTACCGCAACAAAATTGTCTTCCAGATGATGTATTGCTTTTCTCCTTGATCCCTCTGAAACGTGAAGTTACCCGTCGCCGGGTCGTCGCCGCTTTTCCATGAAGTCAAGTTGAGTTCCGCATCCATCTTCATACCAGGAAGAAATGTATCAGTCGGATAACGAAAGCTCTCCCATAGAATCTCCGTCGATACATCATCGCTCAAAACAAGATTCCCAGAATCCGTGAGCCTCGCCGTCGCCTTTTTAAAAGACGGAGATTCATGTTTCGAAGACCAGTAACTGATTCCCTTTCCATCCAACACCGTGAGTTCGCCGTCTTTCGTGACGGCAAAAACTCCACTGTCATCCAAAACTGGACGATCTCTATTCGCTACCCATACAACTGTTTGTGGTGTGGAGTTGTAATACCATATCCCCACATATCTTCGCTGACTCGAGCTCTCATTTGGAGTAAAGAAGCCCAGCTCGAATTTTTTTCCGGCGGAAACAAGAGTTTCACTTCTTTCACCACTGATCGAGCTGTTAAAGGGTATGGTATCTCTAGCAGAGCAATACAGAAGAGAAGAACACAAGAACAAAGTGTACAAGGAGAAGATAGACGTGTAAGGCAGCATGTGTTCTACATACCAACATATGATGGAGTTTCTTCCTGTGCTTACCATTATGGAATAATGTTTGAGTAGCTCATCATCACATCGTGTAGTCGCCAGAGGGTTTGCTACTGAAATCCACATGCATGTTTCTTTTCTCTAAAAAATAAATAAAAAAAATTCCACTTTAGAAAGAATATTGAAATAAAATCGATCATATGGGTCAGCCACATGTGTTCATCACATATATGGTGAGCTCCAGTCTTATAATAAGAAACACAAATCTACACTAATTATTAACCGAGATAAAGGCTTGTTGTTCAGCTTCCTTTGATTCTCCCTAGGCACCTCGATCCCTTTTGCGCCAATCTGCTATGACTGGTTCCAATGAAGAGTTTGGGCTTGTCTACTTGAAAGTAGACTGGAGTTTTGGTTAAGTCTTTTTTTACGGAGTAATTCATTTACTTCACATATGTTGCATGCAGTGAAAAGCGTAGATATCGAGGGTGGAGGAAAATGCTACGCATCCTAATCGGTAATTCCGCCCTTTTTTTTCAACCTTGTTTTTGGGCCATTAGTGATGTCACGTCAACATCTGTACCACCTTTAAAAAATTACAGATTTAAATAATGTGACATCTCAGTGGAGTTTTCACATCAAAGTGACCTAGCTACTAATGTGGCACCCTACATAAATGTCATATTAGATGAAAAAAAATAAATAAAGA
The DNA here is from genome assembly GCA_039720395.1 of Liquidambar formosana. Taxonomy (NCBI): domain Eukaryota; kingdom Viridiplantae; phylum Streptophyta; class Magnoliopsida; order Saxifragales; family Altingiaceae; genus Liquidambar; species Liquidambar formosana. Next base: position 241,889 of record JBBPBK010000334.1, read on the forward strand.
TTTTTGAAAAATTAGTGGGATGTGCTTAGAGTCAATATCACCGTTTATGATTATCATTATCTTTTGTAAAGATAAATGCTTGGACATGGAGATGTGCCTGATAAGTGAACTTCACGTGTGAGTATGTTTTTTCATTTTTCTTGGGCATACAATGCTATGAACAATTGTCATGTTAATATTTTTTTCTCTTTATTTGTTTTTATATATATATATTCTTTCTGTATCATCATCATCTATTATCTTTCAATTTCCAATTATTAAGAGCTAACACGAGCATGAAGTAGTTTCTTACAATCTAGTAAATTATTTGTTTTTTTTTTTTCTTTCCTTTTTCTTCCTTCCTGGGTCACGTCACATGAAAAAATGCCTTCATTAGGGATACTATATATAACAGCTTTGGCACGAGACTAGGTGCACCATAAAGAATAGTGAGCGTAGAGATTTCTGGGGGCAATACAATAAAATTTTACAATTTGAATGGTATTTTTCTTATAGTTTTGTTATAGTCCTAAGTTGATTAAATTATTGGAAAGGCAAACTAATTTATTAAATTATTAATAAGGCAAGCTGGCTTTACCTTTCCTACTTTCTATCTTTGAGAGGTCAAGGTCTTCTCATCTTGTTTGCTTTTTTTTTTTCTTTTAATTAAAAAAAAATTATGGTCCCACCGGCTAGCTTTACTCTCTCTCTTTGAGAGGTCAAGGTCTTCTCATCTTGTTTGCTTTTTTTTTTTTTTAATTAAAAAAATTATGGTCCCACCGGCTAGCTTTACTCTCTCTCTCTCTCTCTCTCTCTGAGAGTTTGAGTATATCAGACATGAACATCAAATCAAAGAAAGGATACGAGACTTGATTATGTAGGTTACAAGTAATAAAATGACATCAATCACAGCGCTCCTTTCATTTTCCACTTTGGCTCTTAATTTGGTAGAGTCGATCCCATTAGGGCCTCTGCTAATCTGCAATGTCTATGATTAACACTGATGCAAAGTGCACTGCTAGCCAGCTCCTCGTATATCTAGGGCTACAAACGAGTCGATTCAAACCAAATCAAGTTATGAAATGTTCAAGTTTGGCTTAATTAAAAGTTTGTTCTTTTATAAACGAGCCGAGTTTTAAATGGGTTTAATTTATTGTATTCAAGTTCAGCTCATTAAGATTTAGAAAAGCTCAGGCTTGACTCGACTCAACTCAGTTCGTTTAACTAAACAAGCCGAACTTGATCTCGAGCTTGAATTCAAACTCGTGGTCAAGATTGGTTTGATCTCGTGAATGTGAGTTTTAAACATTAAGATAAAAGTTCACAAACCTTAAAAATCTTCCTTGGATAAATACAAGATATAACTACTAAGAAAGTATTATTTCTTTCATATTAACTAGTTGATGCACATGTGCGTTGCACGTGAATTTTTTTTAGTTAAATTATTTTTTTCAATAATGATAATAATTTTTTAAATTTAATAATTTTATCGTACCTTTACATAAGATGAAAGCACTTTGATCACTCAATCCTTTATTTCTTTTGATATGATTACTATTTTTTTTTTTTTTCATTATCTTTCCCAAATCATAGTACTTAAAATTATCTTTAAAACTTCATTATACATAGGTTCTTTGAAGGTTTTGTGAAACATTCAATGCTGAAACAAAAGGCTCTCTCTTTCACTCTTTATCTCTTTTTCCAATCAAAACATATTTATGTCATAGTTGAAAGATTTGATAGCAAATTATTAGTACATTAATTTTACAAAAATCAAAATCAAGACTTGCGCAACTTTGCAAACCCTACAGACATGCCATCCTTTTTTTTTTATGATGTACTACAATCTACACCCCTTCCGTAGATTCATGCCACAAAAGCTACCTCAAGTTCCTAATAAGGTTTACACTACCACCCTTAAAAAATCTAGTATTTATGGGATTGGGAGGTTCTCATTTTATTTATGAGTAAGATAGTCTTTGATATATATGTATTGGAAAAACATAAGAGAAAACAAATACTCCACACAGGATCGAACACAAGACTTATGCAAATCCAAAACTTTTATTTGCTTTTTATTAAAAAAATAATATTCCTAATATGTACATGTTTAGGATTTTTTTTTTTTTTTCTTTTAAAAATCTGGAACTTTACTGATGCAATTCAAGTTTTTTTTTTTTTTTTTTTTTGGCCTCTTAATATGGGTTTTCATTTGTTTTTGTTCAAGCATGTGTCTTTTTATTTTCATTCAACTGATTCGTCTTTGATTCTCTTCTTTTTCTTGCTAATTTTGCAATTCAAATAGAGATTTAAAAGTCTAATCATATAATGCAGGCAGAGATTTGAATGTTTAAACATAATTTGTATATATGAGTCAAGTTTATTGAAAACTACATACCAAACAAAGCATAGGAGACGCAATGAAGGCACATAAAAGACGCAGAAGAAAGAAGTAGTAGTTATTCTTTCTCGTGTTAGGGTTTTATGATTTTTATAATGTGTTTTTATTTATAGTTATATGTTAACATTATTAGGGTTTTACGAATTATAGTTTCCGTTTTCTTAGAATTCCTTTTTGGGTTTGGTTTTATTTAATTATTATACAAATTATAGTTTCCTTAGAATTATTATTAAGGTATTTGTTTTATATTGTTATATTTCCTATATATGCAAAAGGGTAGTTGTGTATTTAAAAATTAAAATAAGGGTACATTAGTCAATCAAAAGTTTTTCTCACATTCATCTTTTTATAAGTAGTATAGATTATAGGTAGTATAGATATAGATTGGTCCACTCCACAAAGAAAAGCCAAAAATAAATTAGGGTATTTATACAAGCCCCTTAATGAGCCTACTAATAAGTTATTTTACAAGATTGCGTATTTGCAAGCCTATTCACAAGCCCTTAATAAGCTTGTTCATGAACGTAAATGAGTCGAGCTATGGTTTACTCAAACTTCGCTCGTTTAATAAACGAGCCTAGTATTCAAGCTCAGGCTTGGCTCATTTATTAATCGAACGAACTCAAATGAGCCTTTATCAAGCTTGTTTACGAGTTGTTTACGAACGACTCAGTTCATTTGCAGCCCTAGCTACAAGCCTCCAACACGCATGAAGTTAGAGTCTTGCATGGTTGTTCATCTGATGAATTGCATAGGCTTAGTGCTTACAATTATGTCGATTTTGACTATTTGGTTTGAAGAGCAAACATAGGTTTGGAAGGCATCCCCCAACACGACCCCCTTACAATTTAAGTGATCGGTTTTTCTTTTGACCAATAGAGATATCCAGACCGTTCGTGTTAATCTCATGAACACTGATAAAATCACTACCCACTCTATATCGGTTCACATTTAGAATAAACCAGTTAGATGATAGCTAATTACTAGGAGTGGGAAGACGAACCATCCACCCCAATCTTAAAGTTAGAATTTAAGTGAGATCTGATCGAGAAACCAAAAAATGCTACTCGCTCTACTTGGAAGCCCCAACGCAACTGGCTATGTAGTTCAATGTTCAGGATTGCACAAGGACTGGCCATTTAAGTCAGCCTAATTTATATTCAAACAAGGTGACCAAATTGAACTGTGCCTAGCTAAATTCAGGAGAAAAACATCTGGACATAAAATAAAATAAAAAAAAGGCAGTAATAATTATAAAACTATTTTGGAAAATTCTCAATTTTAATCATCTCTATGACTTTGCAAAAGATTGGGTTGCGAAAACAGGATATCAGGATGTTGGGCCAAACTGCCAAATAAGCATACAATATATAAAAGAATTGGCCATCAACACGACCTCATTCTTAAACTGAGCAACGGAATATTACCTGGTCCAAAACCCCCCATTTTCCAAGCTTAATTGCATATGAGAAATTATCGGTAACACCTAGTATGCTTTCAAAATCAAATTCGAAGGATAATTGTAAATCATAGTAATGTGCAAATTATATGGAGGAACCCCTGTATAATAGAAATTGGTAAAAGGGAAGAAACATATATTTTAGTGCAACCACCACATCCGTCTTCATCGTCGACATCTTCACCCCACCTCTGTCTCGAGCCACCCTTCCTTAAACAATTTAACACAGGTATCAGGACTCATCTGAGACGCTTCAAAATGCATGTTAGCACCCCCAACTTAACAACCGCCGTCACCCACTCTCGCCGTGCAACTCCGCCGCTTGCAAAGTCTCCCTACTATCATCCCAATTTTTCATTTCATTAAATCTCCCTATTATCATGACAATTTTTCCTTCCATCTAATATCAAACAAATATAGAGCTGTATTGCTTGCCGTCTCTCACCGGCCTCAAACATTCACAAAGCCCTAGATTGAGAGAACAAGACAGAGAAGCGAGAGAGCAACACAGAGACGAGTGTTACCTGTAAACATCACAGGGCAACGACGGCGACAGCGGAGGACGAAGACCGGCGTACCAACGAGTGCGGGGGACCCTAATCGTGGAGAGAGAGAGAGAGAGAGAGAGGCATACTGGTATTAATTAGGGGTGTTAATGGTTCGGTTTGGTTTGATTTTAGTGTAGATTTCAAACCAAATTATTATACTTCGGTTTTATTCCTATCAAACCAAAACCAAAACCAAACCATATTACAAAAACCGAATCAAACCAAACTAAAAAATTTTGGTTTGGTTCGGTTTGGTTCGATTTTAGTTTTAACTTATCAAATAGTAACAAATAATTGAAAATAAAAAAAATGATATACCAAATTATAAATAAAAACATTTTTAATAAAAACATTATATTAGTAACTAAAAAAAAACATTAAACATTGTATCAAAATGGAAACATATTGACATATGTCAATCCAATATCTCATACAACATTAATAACTAATTTAATACATACCAATTTAAAAAAGAAAAAATAATACGAAACTTAAAATGAAATAAGGTTAAAGTTGAGAGACTTAGGGTTTTGTACTATTTTAAATCTATTTCCTATTATGCTTTTATTAGAATAAGAAATTTACAAACTTTAAGTTTGATATATATGTAAAATTATATATTATATATGTTTCGGTTTTTTTGGTTTTCCGGTTTGGTTTGGTTTTTTTAAAATGAAAACTAAAACTAAACCAATTTAGTTCGGTTTTCTAAAATTAGAACCAAAACCAAACCTAATGACAAAAAAACCAAACCAAACCGGTCGATTTGGTTTGATTCGATTTGGTTCTCGGTTTTAACCTAAACCATTAACACCCCTAGTATTAATGGCTTAGCATTTTCCATTTTTTAAGTATACTAAAAGCGGTGTTGCTAACACCGCTTTTAGAATTTTCTTCCTTTTTTTTTTTTTTTTTAGACGTTTTCTTTCTCAAATTTTTTTTTTGATAAAGACTTTCTCATATTTTAATAAAGTTTCTTATACATCATATATGCCAAGTGAAAGCACGATTGAAGTACTAGGTTTAGGGGAAAAAAAAAAGGAAAAAAAGACAGAAGTTGATAAACTCCTTTGCCTCAAAAAAGAAAAAAGTCTAAAAGACGCATGTTTCAAGGAAAGAAGTTCATCATTGTTTTTTTCTAGAGGTAGTTGATGTATCTAGTCCAATTTATTTTATTATTAGTTAACTTAGTTAGTGCTACATGAGTTTTCTTTTTCTTTTTTTTTTTTTTTTTTTTGAAAAAAAAGAAAATAATAAATAATAAAGACAGAATCTGTATTTGGTTTTAACCTTTCTATTATCAATCAATGAGGATTAATGTTTTTTTATGAACTCTAACCCATATCACTTGCTTAATAATTTTTTTTTTAAAAATATTATAAAACTTATAATGTCATCAACAAACTATGTAATCTAAGACAAAGGAATTGATGTGGAAAGTTGATACACATAGCATTTTTTTCACCTATATTATAGTTGACCATGCACCATGAATGTGTTACTGGATAAGCTATTAACTTTATTTAAATGTACATGCAATTATAGTATGAGAAAAATAAATTATATTTTAACTAAAAAACTTATCATCTTTGTACCTTCTCCAAAGTTGCACCATTTTATGACCAAGGGAAGTGCTAATCACAGTCGTGACTATAATTAATTGTAATTAGCATCACTTTTATGACCAAATATTAAAAAACACTCGTTTTTTTTTTTTTTTTTTCTTTTGTGGTTACATACTCACATTAGCCCAAAACACCAATATTTCATTGGTCTCATGGCTCTGATTCGTTTTAGTACTATATTTAAGTTAAACTGTGTTTAAGTACTTTGATTAGAAAATAAAGACCGACAAATTACGATGATTAGCATCCCTCTTATAATCAAATAGTGAAAAACACCTTCTTCTTTTTTTCCTTTTTTTTTCCTATTGGTCACGTACTTTCATCGGCCCGAAACACCAACGTTTCATTAGCCTTGTGGCTCCCTTCGTTTTAGTAATGTATTTAGGTCGAACTAGGTTTAGCTTTGGTTTTGAAAATAAAGGATAACGAATTCAAAACTTGGCTCAAAAACACACACCTTAAAGTAAAAAAAGTGATAGAGAATAAAAAAGAATCACCTTCCAAAATTTGTCAAAGGGTTAATAGAATTTGTAAACTTTAAATTTCTATGCTGGATTTCTAAGTTGGAGAGATGTCTCAAAGGCACCATTTTAATTGCTCAAAAGTTAAAACCAGTATAGAGAAAATTTCCAAACTATCCACATGATTCCTTTTCTTTTCTTTTCTTTTTTTTTTTCCGTATTTTTTAGGGCTGACATAGCATATGCAACTCATGTCAAAGAGCTTAAACATTCTCTATATTATTACCATTTGAAGGATTATAAGCAACTTTATCAACATATATAGTGACAACAAAACAATATCAATAAGCATAAAAGATGGATAAATTATTTATAGATTAGGCCTCATTAAACTATTTATTGTCCTCTCATTGTTTTTATTTTATCATTTTTGTCCCATCACAATTTGTGCATACGTGTATGGATATTTTTTTCTAATGCGTCTGCACGCATCTATATAGAATTAAGAAAAAACTCTACAATGAAATAAAAATAAAAATAAAAATCTACAACAAATGTGTGTGTATTATCTTACCCCTTTATGCTATAATTTCCATCACAAAAATGAAAAAGAACCCTGCAACAAATTAAAAATCACCCCATTATAGTCAATTCCCAACTCCGCCATAGATAGCGGAGATATATTAAATCCACTAACAATGGTCTATTATTTCTAAAATCAGTCGCACCCACCCAATTCATTTTCATATTTAATGGATATATTCTCTCTTTTTTCTTTTTTTTACTTTAAAAAAAAGAAAAAGACACAAATTCGTGTAAAATCGAAATCAATTCTTCTACAAACTCTAAATTTTTAAATATTAGGACGAGACATGTAATCAACCTCATGGGCCCTATTGGGCACTGGCAATGGATTTCTCTTTTTGAAAAGAGAACAGCATTGACTCGATCGTGTGGAATAATTAACATTGATTTCTTTTCTTATCAACGGTTAGGCGGATTATTCGAGCTGGAATTGCGGGGCCTACTGTTGATTTTTTAGGTCCTGGTGCCTGCCACGTGTTCTAAAGAATCTAAGCTGACCAGATCTTGCCACGTAATATTCAAATAAGAATCTAAATCAATTCACCCATACACCGTTTCCCAACCAGAAAAATATCTCCTGCTTCCCTGACGAGGCAATACGTGGCAAAGGCCTGGAAGATGTTTTTCACGCCAAACCTAGGCCTTCACTTAAGTCGTCTTGGATTTTACAACGAATTGACAATCTTACCCCTCTACCACTCCCTAGTCCAAAGAGATAATTGAAAATAATGAAAAAAGAAATTATAGGATTAAAAATTACTTTAACAATTTTACTCTTACTCAATTCCTATTGATTTATCCTATTGATTTATGATATCAAATCAATCATATTACAGTTACATATAAGTTTTTTTCGTGTAAGAAGGGAAGGGAAACTAATAGCTAATTTTGATGGATTATGCAAATTTGTTATCTCTTTCTTCTTCTTGTCATGTTGCCTAATTTAGATAAATGAAAATTTATCTAAAGAAACAAAACTATGCCAGGGGGGACCTTTGGGGGCACATGCCCCCACTGGCTCAACCAATGGGGGGTTTTTTTTTTTTTTTTTTTTTTTTTTTTTTTTTTTTTTTTTTGTGGAGAGATATTACCATTTGATGACTATTTCTCAACATAATGCCAAAAAGAAGATGGTAGTCATTTTAAAGCATATTTACATTCAATTTGTAACAAGTTGACACAAATATCCTTTTTTTGGTATTAAATTGAAAAATGATTACTAAAAAGTAATTATTTCAAAAAATTGCTTTTCAGAACTTTTAGTTCCCCATTCCCACTTCATAGAATCATAGTACAGTGCTTTTATTGAAGATAAATCCTTGCTCTGCTTCTGTATGCAGGCAAGGACCTTTTCCAATGTCGTATGCTTTTTAGTTTTCTTTTAGTACCAAATATAAATATCTTAAGTCTCCTCATGCCGACATTTAAGCCCAAACGAGTTATACACGGCACACAGTCTACAAATAATTATATATTTGATAATAAATGAACGAAAATTCAAACTCAAAACCTTTCGTTCATAAATTGTGATTGTTTGTCATATGCACTACTCTTGCATATTACTTGTACGATTAACAAACCTTGATTTGGACATCAGACGTCTGACATTTAACAAACATGCTTCTCCTTCCACCTCGATCTCTTTGAGACCCGAGTCTTTTTCAAAATTCATGCTACACTTTACTGACGAGGCCCCTATATGAGTGGCCGAAAGACTACTACAAGATTTCTTTGTTGCTACAACGACTTCAGCTTGCATTATCTCCAAACTACGATACCAATGCCTTCACAATTGACACCTGAGAATGTTGTTTCACTTACTTGAGTTATGAATTGACTTTCGAAAATATAATGTCGTTTACTATGTATAAGTTGATAAGTTTAAATTTATTTATTTTTAATTTAATTTTCATTAAAAGAAAATCAATTTTTTCTTAAGTTTGTGTTTGAAATATGCTCCATAAAAATTAAAAGAATAGATCCAATAATTCAATCCCAACAAATAAAATATAAATTTAGATGATTATAAATTTTAAAAAAAAAATGAAATATAACTCTTAATTGAACAAGTTGAAGATAGAAATAATCTTTCTTTTTTAAAAAAAATTTTTTTATGGTGGTGTTGTCGATGGAAGTATTATTAGGGTTTTCTTGCTAGTAATGTTGTTACAAATATACGAAAACCACTTACATGATTTCCATCATTACAAAACAATGAGGGGAACTTGGATATGCATTAGAGTCCACTCAATACAAGTTAAGACCTAAGGCAAAATTTAATATTGCAGGGCTTTTCTTTCAGAAAATGTTGGGTATCCTAATTTTGAGACTTGCGAACAGACACAAGGGTGGACCGCATGGTAGATGGGTCCCATCCTTTGTGTCTCTTCAAGATTCCCGAATTTGAAACCCATAGCATCATTCTTTTCTATCTTTTGAAGCTTTATTTAGTTAAGTACTTAAATAGATTCAGATCTCAACGAACTTCTTTTTACATTGGGTTATAAGCAATATACACTTGACCAATCCATATTTGATTGATGTGGGATATTTTCGCGACCCTGACCTCATGGTAGTATTCTCCATTAACACAAACCAAGTGGTAGCTATTTTCTTTTGGCGGCTTCATATGTATCTATTGGTATTTAATGAAATGGTAAATGTGACTGTTATACCAAATGATACACACCCATAAGTAGGGCTCATCATTGAAAATCAAATAGCAAGGGGAGGATGTCCATGACTCTATACATACATGTACAATCCCATACTTAGTCGATGTTAGACATCAAATTCGTCACATATTCATAAAAACACATAAGACTCACATGTAAGATATGCATTTGTAAGCTCATTTGTGATGGCAAGGGTTTGGTGATGGTTTGGAAAAAACCATCATTATACTAGTGTGATCCAGACAATCCATAAAAACAATTGACAATTCGGAACAAAAGATTAAAAATTTGCTTTTATAAACAGTTCGGACTATACTAATAGGATAATAGTTTTTTTCAAACCATCACCAAATCCAGACTCCATCTGTTATATTAGTCAAACTCTTAAAATACTTCAATGTACTAATAGTACGGTGCTTGTTGGACTCTAAAACTATTTCAATGTACAAATAATACGGAATGTGTTAAATATGCATATTAGTTGCTTACTAAATACTAATTGAATTTTAAAAACCTTATCATGTTTGGATTTTGCAGTCAAACGGAGCTTTGTTGAAAGTCAAGTACGTATTCTAATACAGGCACACTAAGTAGTAGGCCCATCAATCCAACCCCAAACAAACGTGTTGTCCACCCTCACCACAAAGTGCGTGGGCCGTAACAGTAAATCACTAAATCTTAACCTAGCGGATTATTCGAGCCGAAAGTCGCCGAAATTGCGGGACCCAGTTCCACGTCACGATTCCACTCAGGTACATCCCACGTGATGCTGTTCTCCCAAACGGACCAAATCACACCACGTAAGCGAATCAGAATCTCCCCCAGCATGACCTAGCCACGTGGGCGACACGTCACTATCGAACTCGGAAGAAAATATCCTGCACGAACCGAGGAAACAAGGCCAAACAATAGAACTGTTTGTATACGCACCACCACCACAGAAACTGTTGTCCCCTGAGAATCCGACACCTGGCAGTACGGAACGCCACGGCACAGGCTCGGATTGTGTCTTTGACACACAACTCTAGGTCTGGACAATTCTGATTTGATCTTTTAAAATGACTCTTCTATCCTTAGTCACTATTTTCTAGGGCTCCAACGCCATTTAATTTGGATCAGTTTGGTCCCACCCACCCCCGGATCATAGCGTTCTAGAATTTGATTATCGTTTTCTTAATTTAAAATCAAGTCATTATTTAAAGAATTATTTGATCATTCAAATGAAAATTAAATAATTATTATGTATTTATCATAACTCTTCAACCAAAAACAAAGGATGACACAAATCTACCATCTTAAATAAAACTATTTTATAATATTAGAATATCATTATAAATTGATACGACTATTATTATTGTCGAATCTTTTCTGAGAAATCCATAGAATATTTTTATTTTTAATTTTTATTTCCCTTTATGATGATATAAACAATCACTTCCTTGAAGTTTTTCATTCAATATCATAGGTTGGCATGTTCAATACCGTAAAATACTTAAAATTATTTAGTTTTTATTTGGACGCCTAAATAGGTACTAGTATAATCAAATTAATTTACTCATACAAAGTTTGGATTTGTTCAATTATTTTTAAATTATAATATTTTTTATTACAACAAAATATAAAAATCTATGACAATAAAAGGATATTCTCTTCTAAATTAATTTCAAAAAAAGATTCAAGGTTGCAAATGATATGTGATAACTCTATTATAAGGATTCAAATTGATTTAACTCTAAACTAGCAATCAACCATATTCTTGGATACGACAATGGGATTTGGATTTGGTGCATTTAGTCATTTTAAATGCATTGTAAAGTTACCATGCGATGAGCAACAAGTGAAGAGAGTTAAGATTGAAGGATTAAGATTGGTTGGGTATGAAATTGTTGTTTGCAATCTCAGTCATCCAATCTCAATTCTCTCCATGTGTCATTCATCGCACAGTAACTTCATGGTGCATTTAAAGTGACTAAATGTACCAAATCCACTTCCACATGGTGAACACCCCTTGGATGCCTTCATCCATGATTGCAAGAATCTCATTATTAAAGACTATGAATGCTCCATTAAACATACCATTAGAAAATGAAACTTTTGTGCATATTTCCTAGTTGAAAGAGTTGAAGATCAAAGTGAACATCTAATGCATTTTGAACATCTCACCATGAGAAGGACTTCCTTTCTGACGATGAATATGTCCTCTGTTGCCTTTGTTATGCCTTAGTTTAGGTTTTTATCTCTTTTACAATAACGACAAAAAAATAAAAAGGATATTCTCATAAGAAAACGAGCAAAATAAATTTGAAATTTTTTATGAAAATGATGAAAACAATTTAAATAATTAATAAATATAATATATTTAGAGGTGGAATTTTGTCCGGCGTATATATTAAGAAATCTTTGGCTTTGATTAGACATTTAATTGGTTCGGTTACAGGTCAGAGACACAAGGGGGTAAGCTCGTAATTTAGAGAAAAATGAGGGCGGTTTCCTTGTATGACTGCAAGTTGCCTCTTTCTCGATCTTTCTCCTCTTTCTATCTTCCCATCCAGGAGTTGCAGAGTAGAGAGAGAAAGTAAAGAGCCAAAAAAGAGAGAAATACACACATATATACATATATATATATATATATAGAGAGAGAGAGAGAGAGAGAGAGCAGAGAGAATTGGAAATTCAGAGCAAAGGTTGAGGTTTGGAAGAGATGAAGAAGTGTGAACTTTGCAAATATCCGGCGAGGATGTACTGCGAATCTGACCAGGCGAGCTTGTGTTGGGACTGCGATGCGAAGGTTCACGGTGCGAACTTTCTCGTGGCCAGGCACTCGAGGAGTCTTCTCTGCCACGCGTGTCAATCTCCGACGCCGTGGAAAGCTTCCGGTGAGAAGCTCGGACCCACGGTTTCGGTGTGCGAGAGGTGCGTCGGTAGCAATGGCGGAAGGACAGGTGGAGATGGAGAGGAAGAGAGCGAAGGAGGTAATGATGATGAAATTGACAGCGAAGATGATCTCGATGAGTCCGACGATGATGACGATGAGGAGGGGGAGGAAGAGGAGGAGGAGGAGGAGGAGGAGGAGGAGGTTAGGGTTGATGATGAAGACGGAGATAATCAGGTGGTGCCGTGGTCTTCCACGCCGCCTCCACCTGCTGCGAGCTCTTCGAGTAGCGATGATTCGTCAAGCAGGATCTCTGGTGCGACTAGAGATGTTTCTGAATCATCGACAGTGTTTTCGCTGAAGCGAATGCGTGGAACTGCTGCAGATCTTCGCTCGCATGTGTGTATTTCTTTTCGATCTCTACGTCCTCCGTTTTCATTTCCATTTTTTTTGCTTTTGTAAAGCAATTTCGTACTTTTGTGAAACGATTCTTTGTGTCCAAAAAGTAAAGTTTAAAAATTAGAGTCGCAATTTCCTCAAATAATCGGTGAGGATTTGTACTTATCATGACAGGATGATCTCGGCTGTGCATCTTCTCAACGAAACTACGGTTCAGCTATGGCGGCAATGGCGGCTCGGACCAGAGGTGAAGGCGAAGCCACTAGTGGTGTTGACTCCTTAAGGCCACTGAAAAACCGGAGGACCGAATCAAACCAGCCGGTTCGGGTACAATACGGCTCGAGATCCGCGGCGATCATTACGCCTCTCAAGAAATTCCGTCACCAAGACATTGGCTCCGGTGGCGACGCTACGGCGGCGACAATCGGCGTCTGCGATCAGAGTGAAGAAACCAAAGCCGTTGATCTGGATGGCTCAGCCAATCCTAGCCGTCCGATCTGAGGTTGATCATGATATTTCCTTAATTAACCTCCTCTAACGACAGAATCCCTATTAACCCTCAGTTATTTTGTATTAAATCAGAGACCTGGTAGGAGTATTTTGAATTCTATTCTCATATCGGCTCGTACAGAAAACGGTGTCGTTCTAGAATTCTTGGCAAATCGAAATTGTGGTACTGGTGTTGTTTTATTTTTATTTTCGGGGGCACGTAAGGTCCACGAACTCAGGGTGGGGACAGACACCCCTATAGGAAGGAAGGGGGGGGGCTTGTGGTGGTCCTTGCGTTCTACTTTACTTTTCCTTTGCTGTGACGCTAGCGTAAGGCGTGTCAAGCTGCTTGGCCTCACAACACCACCCATCTCTAGCTCCCTATTATTTTCAAAAGAGGTGGGTGGTGGTGGCTTGGTGCCTCTCACATATTTGGTGGTTTATGCTTTGCTTCTTGTATGCGCCACATGTTTTTTGGTTTTTTTTTTTTGGGGGCCTTTGTCCTGTCTTGCAGTAATTGTCACTGGGGGTAGATGAATAACATCACCTCTTTCTGAACCACAGACCATATGGGTGGCTTGAATTTTAGGCTTCTAATTTAAGCTAAGTTATTAAAGTGTGGTGGTAATGTCTCCTGAAAGGTCTCACCGCGTATTCTCTAAAGAAAAATTGACTGCCAAAAAGGTGAGTGTGGCATCTACAATGTGAGGGTGGGGTAGCCAGGCTCCACGGTCTGATCCATATCACAAAATAAAAGCCCTTAGGAAAGAGGGTGGAAAAAATGGGGGAAAGAAGCCAAGGTAATGGTCTATTTTGCAATGAGAGATGCCTCATCTGTCATCACTTGCTAAAAGCGTGTTTGTGTATAGCTGAGAAATGGGTCATTTATCACATGCAAATAGTGATGATCGATTGTCACATTTTTACCCCCAAAAGAAAAAAAGGAAAAAAAAAAACTAGCACCAACGGATGGGATAACAATCTTGTTAGCAGTTTTATGAATTGGTGACCTGATAAAACAGCTTCTAATTTTAAACTTTTTAAAAAGGAATTAGAAGAGTACTCAGGTTTTCTCTTGTAATTTCCATTTATTTTTCTTTTAAAATTATTTTATTAAGGGGAGTGGAAGTTTGAGCAATCGTACTTGATATTGTCATGTGTCATGATCCTATTGACGTGTTATTGAGTAAGGTGGAACAACTCATAGGAAATAAAAATAAAAACAAATAAATAAAGATAGGAGTAAAGGATAACAAGATTGTGGCCCATCTGGGCAATTAAACTAGTGGGTCAAATGAGCAACCAAACAAGACCCGGTTTTCATTATAAAATTATTAAATAAAAAACACCCATGTGTGTAGGCATGACTCATGAGAAAGGGTTACTTCATGTGTGAAACAATAGAAATTCTGTTTGACCATGCATTTGGTTCAGGGTTAGTTTGGATTATTTAATGTGGCATTGAATTATGAGATATTTGTTTTTTAATTAGTTTTTAGAGTAAATATCTGGGGTCATATCGCCTTCACCTAGCTTAATATAATGAAAGGTTAGTAGTGTCTTTTTAATAAATTAATATTTGCAGTTTTATAGCCGGCAGTCGCATCAAGTTTGGGATAGCTTTTATACGTAGGAAATTCAACTTTATTGAAACAAGAAGCAAACACTATTATGATAATCATAATTAAAAATTATATAATAAGCATTACGGCAAGCTTAAAACAAAATTAGAATTTGTGGTAGAGGGAGACTGTCAACATCTCAAATAATCTTCCAAGGTTAATCACTTTTTATTGTGTTGGAGGTTGGTTTAATGGTTGTCATTGAAGGAACCTTCTGTGAAATGAATAAAGAAATCGCTTTGAATAAAGGGTGACTGGGGGGGAGAATCAAACTGTGCTGGGGTTTTTGTGGTGGAGATTGGTTTAGTGTTTTGAGAGAGGAATGGTGGTTTTTTTGTGGCTGTAATTGTATGCTTCTCAAACCTCTTCAACAACCGTTGAGATATTATGTCGTTTTTAAGATTTTTTTATTGTTTTATTTTTTTGGGGGATTCTGGTGACCGTGACTTCATGATTTGTGACAGACTGACAGTGACGCAAGAATTCTCTATGAGTTTTTCTATGGTGAGTGCGACCTCATCTCTTTTGCTATGAGTCTCTCCTATTTTTTTCAATTATTTTGAGTGCGCAGAACACACCATATCAAGATATTTATCTCATCATATCAGTCCATCCCCATTAGGAATACTATGTTTGGGGATTTTATGAACTAAATTAGTTTGAGTTTACATTTATTAGGCTATCTTATTTAACTAAAAATTAACTTAATTTTAAATTAAAATTTTGTCAATTTTTTCTTCTTCCTTTTAGAGAGGAAACTCAACTGTTTAGATTGGTTAGTTTACCAAATGCTTTAAAAGTATCCTTTGGGGAAAATATGTTGAAATTGGCTAAAATCAAAATCAAATAACATTTATAGGACATCTCACACAGGTTGTTATGGGATTAATCTGTATTGAAATCTCAGTAGGAGAAAGGTCTAGGATACCCTTAATAGTTAATTAAGAAAAATAAAATAAAATAAATCGAAAAACATTTTAACTTAATAATACTAAATGAAAAAGAATATTAAACTTTGATCAATGCATATTATTGATAGTAATGTGAATCCAGGTAGGATTCTCTATTTAGTAGTAGTGCACATGTATTAAGATTTATGTATTTTTTTTCTTAAAATAAGGGGAAACTCACCAATGCATGAATAAAGGCACCTTATCATATCTTTCCTTATTCATTATATAAATTTAGGGCATTATTTGATTGACTGCCTCAAATGGCCGGCCACCTCTGTTAGCCCCTTAGCAGTTGGCTAGGCCATAGCCAAGGCATGAGGGTGGCATGTCTTGGGCGGACATCAAGTTGGGACTAAGGCAGGGCTTGACTTGGCTTGTAGTAGACTTGTGGCAATGTGTTGGGCAATGGTGTGCGGCAACATGGGCAAACCCATGCAGCCTTTGATTTTGGCTTGAACATTTAGTGGCATTAGGCAACAAGTTGTGCTACTGTGTTAATTATTAAAATGTAGACTTTACTTTGATAATTGTTTAAATGTGGAAGTTATGTAATTCTGGTCATTATTCCATTTGGTATGTTTTGATGTCTTCCCTTGACAACTTGGCAATTGTCTTAAGAATTCTTTAGGGAGAGAGGGGGGGGGGGGGGGAGTTGAACTTGGTGCCTGCCAAGAGGCAGCACCAAGGCCATGAGCGAGGCATGGCAGTAGCTTGGCTTGGGCCAAGGCACATCAAAGCAAACAATGGAAAGCCAAGGTTGGGTGAGCCTTACGTGCGCGATTAACTAAGGACACAGCCGCAGGGTCTGTTCTCCACATTGAGTTGGTAGCAAAGTCCAAAGCCATGGGGGAGGCATGGCTTGGCACAAATTGGCTTGAGGGCCATAAGGCGACATGGCATAGCATGTGTAGCAGTGGAGCTGTCAAAGCACAAGCAACCTTAATATAGTAACTGAACAGTGGGCTTGGAGACAAGCAGCCATGGGCTGGGACATGGCCAAAGATGTTGGCATGGACCAGACACTTGCAGGTAGGCTTGGGGGTAGCTAGGGCATGGCCTAGCACTCTGCTGGTTGTAAAACAGGTGGCAAGTTGGTATTGCTGCAGTCTTTGTGGAGCAGTTGAGATGGCAACTACCATTCTTGTGGCATATTGTAATTTGAATCAGTCAACCTAAGCAGTTAGGGATGTCGACTGCATTGTAACTCTTAAGCGATTGAGATGTAATTGTCATGTAATGTTGTAGCCTATTTGTAGGCTGCCTGGCTATGCATTTTGTAGGGATTAATGTATCGCATAAGCCAAGGCTAAAATCTATATTCTTTGTATAATTGTGAATATAGTTGGGTGAGTGAGTTATCACCTGCAAAATTATTCGTGGGTACCTTGTGTGTGTGGGTTTCTTGTGCTTGCATTCTTTCAAACCTCCATGCGAGTGTGGAGAATTGAGTAGGCTGGCTAAGGCAGTGGGCTGCTTAGCACCGCACTAGGCTAAAAATTTGGAAGCAAAATTTAGCTCTGTGACAATTATCATGGCGGCAAAAGGAGGGAGGTAGTGAAGCGAGGGATCAAATGACCCTAGCCTCGTTCCTAATAATATTAATTTTATTTTGTATACAAATTTTTTTAATAATTATAAATTTGACCATCCTAAAAATTTTATTTTGCTCTAAAAAATTTGATCCTTTATAAATTTGACCATTTTATATTCTAAGTTTTAGACGTAATTATTTAAGAATAAATTACTCCTCCGTCCCACAAAGATAGGGTAGGTTTGACAAATCACGAAATTTAAGAAAGGATCATCATTGCATTGACTTGTATTAACTAAACTTTATCTTTCTAAAAATACCTTCAACTTTTTTGTATTGGATTTTGTGTTAAAAATTATCATTGAAATAGCAAAGGGTATTATAGGAAACTTATAAAAATAATGATTTGACTTTTCAAAGTGAACAAATATTTTGGAACAAAAAAAATTGGGATAAATAAAATTACAAATATGACCTATCTTGTGGGATTGGAATAGTTTTAAAGGGTAATGTTGTGAAGAGTTAAACCCAAGCCTTGGAAGAGTTCCTAATACCAAGCAATCCACCCTGAAGGTTTTGGTTGGACCGTCCTTGATGGATGATGGAGGTTCATCTTGTACCTCACTGCTTTCATATTGTCACATTGATAAAAGACATTACAGGGAACTGAAACAAAAACGAAATGGACAAGTGTTGGGCCCCATGATTTAGTACGTGTTGGGGGTCACTTGTTGCTGGTTTCAGTGTCACACAGGTGAGCGACACTCAATGTTTCCTTGGCTCTCTTTTCACTGTCACTTCTTTGCGACTTGTGATTGATGCATCACCCATTCACCCCCAGGCTGGTTCGTAGCCCTTTCCTCGTCTATTTGTAGATGGGGTTTACAAGATGAGAAGAACTTCCATGGAATGTGGTGCAACTGATCAATCACGGTCAAGAAAAGTGAAATTGTGGATCAAAAAATACATTGACCATCTAATTTTGCTTGACTATGATTAACTGATTGCACCATGTGGCCTATGTCACGGCTCCATTGAAGTTTTTCTCTTAAAAAATACTCTCAGCATATTTTGTTTCATTCGAAAAATATGGCTTTTAGAAATGTGTTTTTACAAAAAGGTTTTCTTAACGTATGCCTTAAGATCAGATGTTAAACAGTAATTAATGACCTAATAAGTGCATTAGAAATAATGAAAATGCATTGTTAATGATGAAAGTTGCTTAAAAAAAAATGTGAATATGCTTGAAAAATGATGAAAACACATTTTTTCATACAATGACTGGGTTGTTAATTGCAGCTTAATATGTGCTCTTAGGACACACGTTAAAAAAAAACCTTTAGAATATAACCAAAAAAAAAAAAAGTTGAGACTCGTTATCTTAAAATAGGGACTTTGAAAATCGTTATCTGAAAACTTCAATTCAGATTGGTTTTCTCCTTGAAAAACAATTCAGAAATTAAGTTTCAAGAAAACATTCTTTAATTAAAACATATTTTACATTCTATTCTCACTTGGGGAGGAAAATTTCATGGAATCAGGCTCCTCCTTCGAGAGAGTTTCCAGCACTGTCCAAATCCACTCCGAGAAAAAGGAAAAAAAAACAAAAGGGTAGCAGAAGAAGCTTGTCCGACCAAATGCAGTGCGGTGATGGAAGCACTAACGCTGCATCTGCAGTACACTGCAATCGAGGGATAATCTACTCTAAACAGAAGAATCAGCTACTAGAAAACAACAGAAGAAAGTAAAGGACTTAACAATCAACAAAAATATCTGTACTTTCCAAAAAAGATGCTTTCATTTGATTCTGGGAGATTATTAAGTACTTAAGCTCCTAATTCCTAAATAAATGTGGTACACAAAAATGAAACTGAAGCCCATATAAAAGATCATCAGAATACAGAGGAGCTATAAATATATAACAGTCAAAATGCCAATCCAGAGCACTTTAATACGTACCAAAAAAATATTTCCAAGAAGAAAACTCTTAGTACCATGTCAAAGCATTTGCAACATTTTTAAGACAGACTAATGGGCACACCACACACTTGCTCCAACTCACTTTCTAAAACTTTCAATAAATTTGCCTTATTCCGCCTGTAAACCCAAGCTTCAGCACTCCGATCCCAATCAAACCTGGATGGACCACTGCATATAAAACATTATCTTTCAGACAGGCAAAAGAGAATATGAGAACAAAATTCAGTCTCTGTGAAAACTAATATCAGCATTGCAAAAAGGAGAGGGGAAAAAAAAAAACAAAAGAAGAGCAAAACAAACGGATTCTTGGCCTGATGACATCCTCAAAGAGATGACTGAACCCTTTACCATCTGGAAGAAAAGGAATAGAAGAAGGGAGGGGGGAGAAGGGGGTGGGGGGGGGGGGGGGGGGGGGGGGCTGTTTTGTTTTTTTTTTTTTGGGTGAGGGTTTTAACTTCCCTCATTGGGGTTTCAAAGCCATTGGATGACTTTGGGAAGTGATTATCTTACCTTAAGCTAAGGGGGATCAAAGCTCACATTTTCATTTGATCAGATTCACAACATACAGCTATAATTTTTATGCATCAAAGACCTGCCTGGATGATATGCGCAGAAGAAGAAAATGGACATAGGGTTCTAACTCCTTATAATGCCTTTGGGTTTGGGAAGTGATTGTGATTAAGACCCTACCAAATACTAGGATAATATTCACATCTTATGGCAACAGCTTTTCTGTATCAAAGACATCTCCAGGTAAAGATACACAACCCCTCCCCTCTGAACACACAGGGGAAGGATGATAAGGGCATCCCCACTTTATAGTGGGAAGAAAATGCAATGTCTCACACCCATCAGGATGCCTTCGGGGAGGTATTGTGACTAAGTAGAAGCCCATATTTCATGGAATCACAGCTATATCTTATATCTAATACTTTTCTGCACAAAAGAATTGGATGTAAATGGGTGTAGAAATCACACTCATTAGGTTTCCTTAAAGAGTCATTGTGAAGGCAAATAAGAAGAAAAAGAAGACACTTGGGAGTTGGAATGCCCAGATTTTGATAACACCAAAGAACTTCCTCAACTAATAAGTCAGATGTTCCAGACTGCATCTTTCAGAGATTATTAGGAACAAGTTATAACCAAAGTTTAAAGGCATTAGAGATTATAGTCAAACGGCAAAATTACTTGATGCAAGATCAAAAGACCGAAAAACCTCTGGATCACAAGTTAATAAAGAGGACACTGCCTAAGCAGATAATGTGATGTGCAACCAGAGCTACAAATGCGTAAAAGTTGGAGCCAATTAAGAAGAAAAAGTTCTAATACCATCGAAAATAAATTCAATTTTAAGATAATTCACCATCAATGTTTCCTAAGGCAAATATGAGGGGAGGCATGACATCTCAAGGCAAAAAGCCATTTCCTTTTCAATTTTATTTTTATTTTTTTTGTTTAAGAAATACATATAAATAATGAAAAATCTTCAATAGAAAAGTAAAAAGATATTAAAATTTCCACATACATAGACACACATGTCTTCAAGAGCATACGAATCACAGACTAAGAAAAAAATTGTTAGACACAAAAAATAAGAAAATTAAAAGGACTAAAATATCATCTACATGAGCCATATGCCTCACAAGCCAAGGCACAGAAAATGCACAAAAGGCACCGGAGTAAACATCATACTTTGTAGAAAAGTATCTGGAATATCATATCTACTTGTACTATAAGAAGTAACACAGACAAAACTCCATTATCAAGTTAATAAAAAATATACCAAGACCAATACGCTTAAAACCATGTCAGGAGCAACCCAGGAGCATTGAACTGAATCATAGGACCACAAAGATGCAATTTTCGCACTGATTTTGTTTCAAATTCGCATAAAAGCTTTCCATACCTATCCACCTTCCATCCGTCTTAACTTTACAAACTTCCTACTCGACCAGGTCAGTCACCATCCAACTTCAGTTCCACCAGAAAGATCATCGACCAAATTTAACATCCCAAGTGTCACCACCGTTAACCTTCTTTTCTATCTAAAATTCAATCATGAACCAAAAAAATTCCTAGTACTAGTTCTCAATTCTTGTTTTTTAGAAAAACAAAAAGGATAAGAAGGAATTGTGACTTACCTTTGTCTTTCATCAAATAAACAAAATTTGTTGGAAACTCTTGGAAACATATTCATCCTTAACAATGTTTGAAGTTTGCCTTACAGCACAGAAGTGGAAAATGAAAGTTTATTAACATGAACTGAAGAAAATATAAATCGAGATTGGAGAGCTAGGTGTGAAACAAACTTCTTCACAAAAACAACCCACACCCATACTCTAAAGACAGCTATATGGTGTTCCTAGTAGCATGAAATTATAGTTCTTATAGAGGAGATTGGAAAGCTAGGTGTGAAACAAACTTCTTCACAAAAACAACCCACAAAAATATGCTCTAAAGACAGCTATGGCCGTTCATAGTAGAATGCAACAATAGTTCTTATATAGTAACATGCACAAGTAAGCATAACATATCTGCAACCAACAATAGGTTTAGTAAGGAGCTAGCACCTGACTGGGGAGGACAACCAAATTTGTCTATTTGGTGTTTGTTTGTTCAACACATAGGTGCCCAAAGTTCCAAGTTTCACAGTTAAAACCTGGTTCTGCCAAATGCATATGGAGGGTCATGTTAGAACAAGTATAATATATACCAAAACATTCAATGAATTCTCAATACTAATTTTTCATTCTCACCCCATAGTCTATGTCAAAACCATCAATTTGGACGCAATCTCCATACTCCTGTCAGGCACAAAGAGAAGTACAATAATTAAAATTTCAGTTGCCTTGACTGCCCACTGTTAAACTAGAAACGTAACATATATAGCAACACATGACATGAAATGATGAAAAGAAAGAGAAAACATTCATACTCTGATACTCGGTATTAAGTTTTGAAGGCTACATCACTAGAAAGTAGAAAATACACATTAGGATAATTTGCACCACAAAATACATTTAAAAAAATAATATTTAAAAAAAATGTATAAATAATGATATAAAGAATTATATGCTAACAAATAAATGAAAGAATCTCAATAAGCAAATTTCAGTCCAAGTCAAACACCAAGGTATAACGGCACTTAGCTCCTACCTTATCAAAAAAAAAATAAAAAATAACGGCACTTAGCTCCAATGCTAAATTGAGAATTTGCTAACTCAAGATTATACTAATAGTAGTTCAAAAGCAGAATTGTCCAGTAACAAAGACATAAATCATCTAAACAACTCGATGACGATAGTTACCTCGAACTTCTCTTGCAGGTCCTCTATTGTCGAATCAGCTAGTCTGTGATACTCATCCTCCTGCAGTAGAGAACTGTATTGATATTAATCATTAGCAAAATCATTTTAGCCCACTACAATAAAAAAAAGATACACCAAATGACCAAATGAACTAAATTTAGGGAAGTTTATATTCATTTTGTGTATGCAAAATATGAATTTTCCAAGAAATCTTTTGATCAGATTACATTGTTTTGGAACAAAACCCTAACCCTCTCTCTCTCTGGCACTTGAACTTCCTCTCACCAATAAACCCTAACCCTGTTTTAGCTGCTGAGAAAATGTAAGAAAAGAAATTAAATTGAACGATTGGATATGAGATTTCTCACTGCTTGCAAACATGACCTCCACTCAACTGAGCCTAATAGAATTAATTGTCTTGATTGAGATATCAATTTTTTTCCATTGAATTCAAAATTTTATTTTCCTTAGTTTTCTCAGCAACCCAATTGTTTTCCATAGAATTCAAAATTTTATTTTCCTTAGTTTCCTCAGTAACCAAACGGAGCTTAAATTTCAAATCTTTTCGTCTGAAAAAATACAATTTTTTTTTTTTCATTCGTTGAAAAACCAAATCAATTCAAATCAGATAATTCAAAATCTCCCCTTTTTTTTTCCTCTCCCTCCTCCGTTTTCTCACCAACCAAAGTACCAAACAGAGCTTTAATTCCAAACCTTTTCGTTTCGAATAATTAAGACGGAATCCGAAATAAGAAGAGAGCACGTACCGATAATCAATGGCAGCAGGTCCTTCAGAATCGTCGTCGAGATTCAAAGGGCGAGAGCAGAAACTTCTCGAAGCTTCTAAGAAAGGAGGTACAGGACTATTTTCAGAGAACTCGAAAGGCCTAGAAGCTTCTAGAAGAAAGATAGAAGGTCGACATGACGTACGAACCAAAGAGAACGAAGACGACGGTGATTTCAGCACCGAAGAAAGCCTTCTCAGTAGAAGCAACCTCGTGGAAGCCATAAGAGAGTGTACACAGCAAAATGATTTCTTCACCATATGCTCTAATGCCGGACCTAAAATGGATCCATTTGAAGTGATAGCCCAATAAAGTGTATGGGTTCTCGACCCAAAGTCAGCCCAATGCACTGGGCTTGAGCATCGGAGCTAGGAGTGCTCATGGAGCCACTTGGCCTACGAAAACCGCCCAATCCGACTCTACCCGAAGGCATTGGGTGGATTCAACCGATGGTGTGGGTGGGTAGTGGTTTAGGATTTTAATTTTTTGCAGTTTCGTGGGTCGTTCGTGGTTTTGAAAGAAAAAAACCGATTCAAACCAATGGAGACTGTTTGGGTTGGGTTATTCAAATGTGATTGGTTCTTGCATGATCTTGTAAGCTTAGAGCTAATATAATAAGTTAGGCAACAAATTTTTATTTTTTGAGATAAAATTATCTAAATTTATATGGTATTTCGACACGTGCAACAAGCGGATTTTACAAGACTTCAAAATTTGGTGTGTTGGGTTGTTATTGTTAGATGGTTAATCTTGATTGGGGTGCGTTGTCCAAAATTTTTACCAACAAGCTTTTAACTTGGTCAGTGCTATTAGTTAGGAAAGCATTGATATTGTTTTATTCCCATTTATTTAGTTATTTTTGGTGATTCAAATGGAAGAAGTTTATTTTGGATCTCTCTCTCTCTCTCTCTCTCTTTATTGTCTTGAATCAATTGTTGTAATTATTATTTGCAATTCTAAAGGAGAAACAAAATCATGCACATACCATTGGGGCTACGCATTGATATGCATTAAAATTTTGATTTGTCTAATGTGATTATGCTAATATATGCATAAACATTTTGATTTGTCTAAAATGATTACGATATTAATGCTAAAACAATCATCAATGAATCACTTTCTCTCATTAATGATTATCAAATCAGTGCTAAAAAAATCATCAATGAATTTCAATGAATCTCTCGTTTTTGCATGCTTGTGTGTGTTTGTGAATGCGTGTCTGTAGAGATTTGAATTAAAGTTTAGGGAACAGACCACCAAAAAAAATAAAAAATAAAAAGTCAAAATCAAAGTCAAAAGAAGAACTCATCATGATGAAAAAGAATATGTTGTATATGTTTTGTTTATCAACTATCTCATCTTGACAACAACCTATCTTGCATATGGGCCACACCAACGCGCACGCGTGAACCATGATATAAGCTTAACTTTCTGGGCTCCGCCACGTGGCCGCCATCAACGCCTACTGCACCATGCAGTTAAAGGCATGGACTGCACCAAATCTAAATCCTAAGTTTCTTGTCATTCATGGAAACCTATATTTTTATTTTTATTTTTATTTTTATTTTTTACCTTTTTTTTTTTTTTTAAAACGGTCCATTGGCTTAAAGTGTCATCGCTTCCATCGCTTTGTGGATGTGTTTAAAAAAAATCTTAAATAAAATAAAAGTCCCAGTGGAGAGAGAACAAGAGATAAAAAGGCAAAACAAATTATTTACAAAATAGATAATATAAAAATATATGTTGAATTGGCCATGGCCTCTTGCCAAAAATGTTGTTCTTCCATCCCCAGCTGTGATCTGATGAAAATTTAAATGCAGACTAGCTACCTCCCATCATCAAATATATTCTACAGCAATGGTGTCTACACTGTTTTGCATTGTGAGGCATCTGCCCATGGGGCATGGGCACTTTTTATATATTTATGTATATATTCTTTTTTCTTCATTTAGACTCCAATTATATAATTATATACATATATATATATATATATATGCTCCCAAAAGCATAAAGAAGCAAAACTTTGCACCCAAAAAAAAAAAAAGCAAGCAAAACTTTAATGCCATTCAGTACTCGGCCTAGCCAACAAAGAAACTGCAATCGAATTGACAGGCTATAAAGAGTAGTGATGCCCTGTGGAAAGCATCTCTTTATGTGTCTTTGCCTGCTTGACCTCCTCTCTTAGGTTACTCCCACATAACCAATCATGGAATTTTAAGTCACATCGCAAAAATCATCACACAAGGCTAGAATCTTGGAAGGTCTACTGATTCGATGTCTCTCTGGCATTTTTTTAAAGTCCTTTTGGTACCAATGATATTTGTGGTGGCAAAAAGAAGGTTTTTTTTTTTTCTAATTTATCCTTGAATGTCTTTTAACACCAACCCACGAATAATAGGGGATGGCTTTAAGAAAATGTTTTTAAAAAAAAAAAAAAAAAGGAATTTAAATCCATGGACAGATAACTCTAAAACACTCCCTGCTTCTATATCGGTATGAGATATCATCTCTGATTCAAAATTTCAACAAGAATAAGGCCCCCCCCCCCCCCCCCAAAAAAAAAAAAAAAAACCTCTAATAGGGATAGTTAAGCTAAGTGGTAGTTATGGCTGCCTTATCTTAGCAATAATATGGTCGTTGTGGCCTTTCAAGATGTCATTTTCAATCCTGTATCTCCCACCTAATAGATAAATGGAGTAAAAGGCTTTTAAAGGATAAAATTAAACAAAAATAATAGGCAAACCACAACTACATATTAAACCATGGTACAAATCTTAGTGCGCACACTGCACCATTAGATGGAAACTACCCAAGGGTCCTATCATATATGGAAGATACATCGCACTCCGACCAAAACATGTGATCTAAGACCAATAATTTATTGTGTCACTTTTGTACCAAAAAAATCAATCAATAATCCCGATAGAATCCTATGATGTGTGCATTGATTTTTGTACTATTAACCATATATAACACAATGAAGAGTTTGTATCGTAGTAAGGTAATGCAGACTCACACAAACACTCGATGTATTACTATTTTATGAGATTCGATCATGTACTTATCTTTTAAGTATTATGATCTCACCCGATTTTACGTCACAATATCTCATGTCACATAAGGTATTTTATAATGGGTAAAAAGTGTCAACTTGATATACTTCCGAGCATAAGTATTCTTTTGTTTCGAAAACAATGTTTGTGTGGCATGACATAACATAACATGGTGTAAACCGTAACGTTAGATAAGATCACAACATGCAAAACAAAATCAAAGATTCATGCAAACCGGGAAAACTCGATATCCAACCAAAACTCAACAAAATATTATTTGGAAGAGAATCGAAACTTTGCTTGAAATTAAATACCTAAATCCTTTTTCACCAAGTTCACAAGCTGTCATCTTACCGCCCTTCCAAGAAAATACCACTGGGGACGGCATAAAGTAAGGGCATCATCACGCCCTTTTGTTTGGTCGCAAAGAAGAAAAGACAAGATCCGCACCCTCTCTCGTCTCCTCTCTTTATTTATTTATTTATTTTTTTTAAAAAAATTATTTCTTTTAATATTAAAAATGAAAAATTTAAATTAGTAACAACCACTCCGTAACAAGGTTAAGAAGTTACGAGAAAATCAGGGCCGTTGTTTCCCCTATAAATACGAGCCACTCCCTTCACAATCTTTGCTTAGGGTTAAGCGTTTGAGGTTTGTCTCCCTTACGCCGTATACAGCGATATATATATAATCAATATTCGTAAAACAACCTGTATTCTTTGTGGCCGCAGAAGGCTTTCTCCTAGAACGACTCTCTTATCACAATCTGGCTAGTGAGAGGTCAGATCTTTTCCTTTTTTTTTTTTGGAAGCAATTTCTTTGTTGTTCAATCTTTTGAATCATTTTGTTTCATGGGTCATGTTTGGTTTTGAGTTTTTTTTTTAGCTGTTGTTGTTGTTTTCTTTCCTTTGTTTTTGATCATACAATTGTGTTTATGCTGCAATGTTTATATATATATATATATAGATAGATAGATAGATAGATAGAGGGAGAGAGAGATGGGATGGATGTACTCTTTTATCTCTAGCTGTTTTTGTCAATTCTGATATTATTCATATTCTCTGGATTAATATTTCATAGCAAAACCAAGAAAACAAAAGCAATAACAAAACAAAAACAAAAACAAAAACAAAAAAACACCAAAAAAACAGAAACTTTTTTTATATTGGTATATGTGGGATGAAATAAATATTATTGGATAAATTGTGAAGCTTGGAAAAATTTTATTGGTATATCATTTAACTGAAATCATATAGCGTTCGATCTCGTTGGCTTAGTACATGAGTTGGGTTAGGTCTTTGTAATCATATTCTTGTCATTTTGAAGATTTTCATCAGTCCCTGAATTGATCCGACAAGCATTGGTGGTTTCCTTCATGAAATCAATATCGAAGTACTTCTCACCCACAGTTTGATTCATTGAATCTGTTATTTATCGTGAACAGCAATGTTTATTTGTTACTTTTATTTATTTATTTTTTGTAATAAAAAAAAATGGTGAGTATTCAAGAATTATGCTCCAATTGATTGCTGAGAAATTGGAAGGAACCAAAATTAAAAAAGAGTTGAAGTGGCTATTTTAAGATTCCAAAGTTCTCTTTTATATTTCTTCAAAGCATTATTATTAATATTTTTGGGCTTAAGTTGCCACTTGGGTTATCATTTCCTATTCGAGGTTCTAAAGAACAATGGCTATGATTTTATTTTTAACTCCTACTGGGTTCTGAAAAGAATGAAATGAAAGAAGAAGAAGGCTTAAGAGAGAATATTTTCTAAGTATTTTTTTCTTCTTTTCTCTCATTCCTTCAGTGGGTGTAGCATTAATGTCTGTATAAATTACATAATTGATGACTAAAGATCTGCACTGTGTTGATTGTTAAAATTTTCTGCTGTTCATTGTCAGACATGGTAGTTTAAAACTGTTATATTTCTTCATATTCTGCTTGAAGCATCTGGTCTACCTATGCATCCACTCATGTATGATTTTTATTTTTCTTCCATTTCTCAGGCTTACGTCTCTTGTGCATGTATTGGATCGGTTTTTCCTAGTTGATAAAGATTTTCTTTCACTCTGGCTGCTGCAATAAAGTCAAAGTCTTCTCGCACCTCTAAGTGGGTGTGGGGTAATAATGAGGGGGTGATTCTGCTTTGCGTTTTGAGGAGATCTAGATCATCACATATTTGGAGATTTTGCCGAGTTTCAGAGGGTTTGTCACTTGACTATGGCTAAGGTCACCGTTGGCTGAACCCCTGGAAGCTTGATTGTAGTTGTGTCATTATTTCTTAGTAAAATTAGGTTGTTGTTTCAGGCTTCTGGACATAAATGAGCAGAATAATTGGGTATGAAAAGCTTTTTTATGTAAAGAAAAAGATAGGCCATATGTGAATAAAGCTGTGGTCAGTAGTACCACAATGGTTAGGTTCTCATGCTTCAGTGCTCACAGCGATAGCAGCAAGTCAAAGGTTAGTGGAAGAATCACTTCAGGTTATTGATGCATAATTTTAGAATTGTTATGGGACTTGTCCATGGCATTTTTCTGACTTCGCGTGTCCTTTTTGGATCAGAAAACAGTTCAACTGTCAGTTGAGGCAATGCATAAGACTTTGCAAGATTGTTCTCAAATTCAAGCCCTAAAGGATTCTGCTAATCCTTCTAGCTTAAACACATTATCTTTGAAGGTGCAAGGAGATACTCAAATCAATAAAAGTGCCGAGCATGTTACAATTTCCTCTTCTTTTGAGCGTGGCTGCAAATCAGAAGGAATGAAGAGTGAATGTAATATGGAGAGTGACTTGGGGATTCATCAGAAAGGGTGTCTTAAGAAAAGTCAGTCTCTAGGAAGTGGACTATACCAGGAAGGGAGGGTCTCTGGAAGCAATCACAGAGAAGATGAGACGGATCTAGGATTTTCTTTTGATGATTTCCATGACTACAAGGGGTTGGTGATACCAGATGGAAGCAAGGATCATGCAGTAAGCCCAGCAAATCATTATCAAGAAGCTCTGCCCTCTGATTCTCTTCAAGTAAGTTCTGATCCGGTGAATAATGAATCAATCTTCTCAATTGGAGATCCACAGCAATTAGAAAAAGAAGGCCCTGAAAATTATGATGCTCCATTATCTCATGACTGTGCCGGTGACTCTGGAAGCCATACGCCTCGTACCACACCTGTGATTGTAAAATCATGTTCTTTGCCCAACATCTGTCCTTATACACCTACTTCTGGAGGTTATTTTCCTTTTACAAACCTAGCATCTCGCTCTAGATCTTCTGAGGACCTGCATGTTCTATACATGAGGCGAAAAGAAATTTCAATTCATGATGTTGAAACACAGGTAATACGAGATCAAGAAAGAGATTTGCGCATATGTAAAACTCTGAAAAATAATTGCGAAAATACAGTTGATGAAGGATATGATTCTTATAAATGTGTTGGTTCAGCAAAAGACTGGGTAATACCAATAATGGAAGAGAGAAACTTGGTTAATAATTTTCAGGGAGAATCCTCTGTTCACCAGTGGGATGAATTGGCAAGCAAGGATTTCAAGATCAAGCGTATTGAGGATTGGGTTATTGATCTTCAGCATAGCAGCCCATTGGAGGAAACAGGTGAATCTTCCCATTCTAATGATCAGGTAAAGAGATCCACTGTCTTGGATGGTTTGACTGCTTCAAAGTTGGATGCTAAAGTCACTCCTGGGATGGAAGCTGCAAAAAGATACATTTCTTCTTTGAGTGCCTCAGCCACTACGGCTCAGCTGGCAAATAATGGGTTGGTTGTAATCCCATTTCTTAGTGCTTTTGCAAGCTTGAGGGTGCTTAATCTGTCAGGAAATTCCATAGGTTTGCATTTCTGACTATCAAAATTTATTTAATTAACTTTCCCCCGTTTTTACTTGCTTTAATGCAATCTTGAGTGAATAAAATTGAAGTCTACTATTTCTGATATCTGCTTAATAAATCTGCACTTCCAGTGAGGATAACTGCTGGTGCTCTTCCTCGAGGACTTCATATGTTGAATCTGTCAAAGAACAATATCTCCACTATTGAAGGTTTACGTGAACTTACTCGACTTCGTGTACTGGACCTGAGTTACAATCGGATATTCAGAATTGGACATGGTATGGCAGATGATTGAATTCAATTTGAAATTTGTTTGACTTTCCTGTTTATATTTGTTTCTGAGTTCTTTTCTTGGGTATTGTCCTTGTTATCCAACTCCTAAACAATATGCTTTAGTCATATTGCTGTGTTATCTATAGGATAGTTGTATAGATCTGTATAATAAGGAAGGTGTCTTGTATACTAGATCGCATTTTGGTCCTTTTGGGTTTAGCATCTGGGAAGTAGTCTCTCCACTTTACTTAAAAGGACCAAAAATGGTTCTCTCAATTTTGCCCTTTTGTTTACAACCAATTATTTTCTCTGCTTAAATTTTTTTTTTCGTGGACATTCATTTTCTACAAGATTTTTGGTAAATGTTTCTCAATCCTCAGTTCAACCAATTCACTGCCGTTCATCCCACAGTCCAGCCATTACACTGTGCCCTCATCTACTGATCAATAAAATGGAGTTGTCAAAGCAGCACGCAATGGAAATTAGCAGAAAGTATTCACTGAAGTGATGAACTTAATCGGAATCTCGGATGTGTTACTACAGTATATCATTCTGCAACGAATCTTGGAGATGCATAAATCATTGGATTTTATTGTAAACTTTGGATGAAATTATATCTAATTTTTTATCGACAGCCGAAGTTTTAGTTAAATTCTTGCCACTGATCTACTTCCCATTATCTAATTTGTGCAGGCCTAGCATCTTGTTCCTCTTTAAAGGAGCTATACTTAGCTGGAAACAAGATTAGTGAGGTGGAAGGTCTTCACCGGCTCCTTAAACTGAATGTTCTGGATCTGCGTTTCAACAAAATCTCCACAGCCAAGTGTCTTGGCCAGCTTGCAGCTAACTACAATTCCTTACAAGCCATCAGCTTGGAAGGAAACCCAGCCCAGAAGAATGTAGGAGATGAACAACTGAAGAAATATCTGCAAGGTCTTCTTCCCCATCTGGCTTACTTCAACCGGCAGCCTATCAAAGTCAGTGCTTTGAAGGATGCAGCGGAACGGTCAGTTCGATTAGGCATCGCCGCCCATCAGTTTGATCGTGGCCTTAGATCAGAACACAAGTCTGCACGAAAGGGTAGCCATGGTGTAGCCGCTCACAAGCCATCATCTTCGTCAAATTTTGGTCGTAAAAATCAAGCAGTGGTCTCACCAAAACAGTCCAGGGGCAGCAGGCATGGGCGCCTGCCCCCAACTGGAACTAAGCCAACAACCAATCAGCGGCATCATTATTTTGATTTCAGCAGCAAACTTCAGAGCTTTAGACATGATCTCTCGATGCATAGAAGCCGAAGTGAGGGCACTCTGGGAGCTATCTGAGACTATTTGTATGCTTCAATTCATTAATTTGGTTCTTGTTAAGTGGGTTTTCGGTCAGCACTACTGAATACTCGGATATTTGAATTGTTTGTGTTCTGTAAGCAGCAGTGTAATTGTTATGTACTTTATTTCAATAGTTCTGGAAAGATTGCATGTTTGTTTCTTTTCTGGTTAGTGTCACCTGCTCTAGTATGGGGTCAAGAAGATATTACTTTTCACTTTGTTACTTAGGTTGAAAAACTGGTTAGCGATTTGAAACTTTTTATCACAGGTTCACCATGACAGAAGATATATAGAGGAAATGAATACGCATTTGGCTGGGTTTGAATCCACTGTGCCTTGATATAAGGGTGCAATGAGAATATAACAGGTGCAGGTTCTAGTGTTTGAATTAACATCAATGCAGGGAGTGAGTTGGGCCTTGGCAGGAGTTCTAGTGTTTGAATTAACATCAATGCAGGGAGTGACTTGGGCCTTGGCAGGAACTGATTCTACGGTGTCTGGAATCTGGGTGCAATAGCATTATGCATTTATGCCTGTTATTTTCAGTAGGCCATCAAGGCCATCGCTCACCTTTTGTTGCAAGACTAAAATGGCATTCCAGAATATCCTCTGTGATTTGGCGCACAAATCTAGTCATTTGATTGTATGGCTTTATGCTGTTGATGTGAATTTTTGACAGTAGAGTAATGCGGATTGGGGGGGGGGGGGGGGGGGGGGGGGGGGGGGGGGAGAAGGAAGTCGTGACTCTTGGTGGATTGATGATGATGATTTGTTAAGACTAGATAACCGTGCTTTTGAATCGTATATGCTATGCAGTTCTCGAAATTCTTGCTCTTTTCTCCTGAGACGAAATTTTCTGGCAAAACATACGATCATGATAAGGGGGAATTTCGAGACTCGAGAGAAACGTGATTGAATGTGCGACGGAAAGCCCAGCGACATCATAAGCAAGTGGAAGTGTGAGAGACAGATGTCCTATATCCGAAAATACAAACCGTCTCCATTGTCTAAGACGGAGATAATTTAGTGGGCCGTCAGGCCACAAAGAACTAATTCGTGGGCATGTCTACTTGCGAGTGCATATGGAGCCACGTTCGAGGAAGAATGATAAATACGAGGGCCTATATCGTTATGGCCAAAATCGGGTAAAGTAAAATGGAATGAGATTACAATAGTAAGCTGCCACGATGAGAGAGAGGAAAGGAGAAGAGTAGAGGAGAGGGAGAATCAGAAGCCTCTTGAGAGCTTCATCCCATTACCATTTACCACACCATTGAGACTCTCAAGAAGCTTAGAATTTCACTACTCATATGCTTTCGTAGGCATAGGTACCTAAATCCGAAGCCCTAGGAGGGTAATCTAGCTTGGCATCTTCCGCTTCCTTAGATATAGGTGCCAATACCAACTATTCAACCTGTGGAGTCACAACCCATGCTAGAGTTGCAAAAGTATTATTGCTCGAGTCCCTTATTCATCTCCCACAGTAATATGGACAAATTCTTCCATTGTATTTCATTGGGGAAACCATATGATCATACATGAATAATATGGTGGCTGTGATCAGTGATTGCGAAGATTCCCACTCATTAGGCCATTGGTAATCATTTTGGTACCACCAGCTCTTTCGCTATGTTCAATTTATATCCAATTGGGCTCATCAAATATGTGATCATTCCAATGACCACTGGAAGTCAACCTTCCATGCGAGCGTGCATTATCTGGAAAGTACTAACTCTTAGGAGCAAAATGATGGGTAAATCAAATCAATTAGCTAGCAGGATAACATAACCAATACAAGTCATGACAATGACCTAACACAAATTCTATATGCTCCAACCAGTCGTTGAAGCCCCAACACCTAGTTGAAGTATTACCAAATGAAATGGGAATATTCAATCAACATGTCAAGGTGTAACAGAAGGCAACTTGTCAATTATGAAAACCTAATCATTCTTCACATTCTACAATCAGAACGATTAGTATGCAAATCAGTCGGAAAAATTTTCAAAGGGTAATCAAACTGCCTTTTGACAGACAACAGTAGAATGTTGTGGAAAAATTATAGAAACTCCAGAAAAACTCATCTACCATTCAGATAATATCATCATCACCGAACAATTCATACATGCCACAAGGCAGTTTACAAGGAAGTATAGTGGCGAAAGAGAGATACAATAAGCAACAACACTAGAAGGTTCCTTTTTTACATGGCATAAATCCACCACCCCTAAAGAAGAAAATTCATCACAAACCCCAAACTTCACTTCCTCTCAACTTTCCCCATTTCTGGTTGCCTTCATCACTTTCTGCAACATAAATAAAAAGCCAGATGCCATATTAGTTTTGACCAAACCAGTAAACCAAAGAGTAAACACCCCCCCCCCCCCCCAACACCTCTTCTCCTTCTCTCCAGTTGGCACACGAGCACACAACGGTAAAGCATGTGAAATATAGAATTAGATGTAAGAATCTACAGAGAGAACACATGGAACTTGCCATATTCTAAGATCCAAAAACTAGTTTAATACCTCCCAAGGACTATCTAACAATGTATACAAGGTTTGTAAACTGAGATTCCTAGATCTTAAGCTTGGATAAAAGAAAAACTGACTTCAAATATTTCCAAAACTAAAATTGCAGAGAGGTTTGATGACTAATAAAAAAAATTAAAATTAAAATTAAAAAAAAAACCACCTCACTCTTCTGAGTCTTCTTCTTTTCTTCTTTCAACTCAAACCAGTGACATGCAACTATTTTATGCCCAAATTCAATTCAGATAATGACTCGGAAGAAAATTTCTGCAATCTTTTTAAAAAAAAATAAATTTAAACCAGCACAATGCAATTAAGTGCTCTGAATACATCTTAAACCAATGATGAAGACCTGAAGGAGAAGGGATTTCACAATCTTCCCCACCCCTTACCCCTTACCCCTTCTTTTTGTCATTTTTGTTTTTTGCTGGAAGAGAAAGGACAAAAAGATGCACAAACATGCTCAACTAGAAGTGTGTCTACCTTTAATATGAATCAGCACAGAAATATTGCAAATAGGAACTATAAAAATAAAAAATAAAATAAAAGTTTTAAACAATGGCACCACTGATTTTATGTACTTAAATTCATTTAAACATCACCTGAATTTAAGAGGACCTTGCCATTAACCCCAAGCACTTCTTAAGCATCTGCCACAAATAGGAAAAAATGAAAGTTAGACAGGTAAGTACGAAACTATTCCATTTCAAGTGCGGGAGAAATTAGATAAGACTGCACCATTTGATACTAACAGTCTTGAATTTGGTCCCCCTGACCGTAAAATAAGGCAAAAGAAACCACATTTTAGCTTTCTCATACTCTCACATGTGTTTACCTAAGAGATATATTTTTTCTTACTTTTTAACTTAAAGAATTCTTTGGCAGTAGATGTAATTATGTAAGACTATATAATATTGAATGCATCAAAAGTACCGTGGCGGCATTAACATATGGTGAGCAGAGTCCACCAATGTCCCGTGTTATAGCTAAATGAATAGAATTGAAGGACTCTGACAACATCTTCATAAGAACCATAGCAGCAATAATACCATAACCAAGCTAATTCTAGGGAATGTCAATGCCATGTCTATTCAAATGAAACCCCAAGAAAAGAATTCTGTTTCATAATAAGTACAAATCTTCCAGGAACATAAGTAAACAATTTCCTCAAAAACCATAGTCATAGGTAAATTCATTTCCAAAGTGGTTGCAATGTCCTCAGGAAGAACCAACTAAAAAATGCAGAAAGTTTCAAATTGCAATACTTAAGATGCATATCATTATTTGTAGGATGATCATAGCCAAAGACTGGGACTACGCCCGTCTTCAGCACACTCTCAAAGAGGGTAATAATGTGCGGACTATCTGGCCTCTCAAGGTCATAAGATTAGTAGTAATTTTCATATTTTGACTTCACCCCCCATGGGGCTCTGTAATTTCGTTTTTGCAGATCTGATGGGTGTCTATACCCTCAGGCCTTAGTTTGTTTTGCTTGCTGTTCTATTAATGAATATCCTTTGCACCAAAAATAAATAGACAAATAAGATGCATATCCGCATATTGTTATGTTCACAACAAAAACTTCAAGCAAAAAGAAGCATCATTGCAGATGTGCATCTCAACTAAATGAAAATTCATGACCTACAGAAGCGCAAGAAAGAAAATAAGAAAAAAAATTAACGCTCAGCAACCTTGAAACCAAAAGAAAAACTAAACCATATAGAAAAAATGTTTCCATATATATATATATATATATATATATATGTATTGGCTATCAGCACAAGGTGTCTGGACCTTGGCTTGACTATTCCCCAGTCTCAAGCAAGGCCACCACCCACCTCCTTGGGAGTACAACAATGTTTCTTCAAAACTAGCAAAACTTAAGAAAATTGCATTACAACTGGTACTTAAATAGAAACTCATTGTTATCTCATCAGTTAAGCATAAAGTGTAATGCCCATAGAATAGTAAGACATAAATCTATTAGTATGCTTTTAAGAATACATTATTCGACTGTGAGATTCAACAACTTTTCTAAGTCTTAACATGAGAATAGCTGATATCAAACTTGAGGAAAAAGTGATGAGCTCTTGCTTGGAATCCTTAAGGACCTTAAGGCACTGTGGTCAGTCACTTGAACTACTTCAACCATAATACAAAACACTAGTCAAGCAGTCAAGGTGGTGAGGCTGGTGCCCAGCCCCAAGCACTAGTTAAGGGCGGAGTGGTTATGATTTAGATGTAAATCCCAAGAGAGGAGCAGGTTGTCCCTGGAGAGAATGAGCGGGTCCTAAGAGATTTCGAGGATGTCATGCCTAAGTGTTGAAGACCCTTACACCGAGAAGGTAGGTGGACCATGAGATGAGCTGCAACCAGAGGCTTTGTATTATTCTAAATTTTCGCAAAGGTTGAGATAGATAAAGGGGTCGCCACACCAATGCTATTTTTCTTTTCCTTTCACATCCATACTACCCGATTTCTATATGAATGAAATCGACGGAGTTGCTAGCTTCAGT